>PVJC01004667.1:9972-62805 GCA_004026665.1 Murina feae | reverse complement strand
CTGCTCCGAGCCTCAGATGCGGCTGGGGGCAGGTCCCCAGTGGCCACACACACACACACACACACACAGAAGGCGCCTGGCAGACTGGGGCCATCATAGGACATCCACTGAGGGGTCCCAGACTGTGAGAGGGCACAGGCCGGGCTGAGGGACTCCCTCCACCCCGAGTGCACAAATTTTTGTGCACCGGGCCCCTAGTCATGTTATAAAACAAAAAGACAAAAACGGGAAGGGAAAATTCCAAAATACTAACCTTGGTTATCCTGAGGGAATAGGAATACAGAGGATTTCTTTTTATCTTTTCTGTTTTTCCTTATTTTCTATAGTGATCGTGTATTAACTTTTATAATTAGAAACAATGGTTTTCATTGAATGTATTGGGGTGACATCTATAACAATCTATAATAATAATTTATAATAAAAGAGTAATATGCTAATTAGACTGGACAGCTGAACAATCTTACAGGTGCCATTCTGGATGAAGCCATGGCAGCAGAGACTGAGGCAGAGGCAGCAGCAGTTAGGGGTGATCAGGCAGGTGAGTGGTTAGGGGCAATGAGGCAGGCAGGCAAGCAGTTAGGAGCCAGCAGTCCCGGATTGCGAGAGGGATGTTTGACTGCCAGTTCAGACATCCCCCAAGGGGTCCTGGATTGCAAGAGGTGCAGGCCAGGCTGAGGGACTCCCTCCTCCCCCATGCACAAATTTCCTGCAACCAGCCTCTAATCTATATATATAATCTAATCTAATAAAAGAGTAATATGCAAATTAACCATCACTCTGAGACACCTAAGCCATGCCCACCAGCCAAGCCACGCCCACCAGCCAATCAGAGCAAAGGTATGCAAATTAACCCAGCCAAGATGGCAGCCGGCAGCCATGGAGTTAGAGCAAACAGGAGGCTTCTGTTTGGAGGAAACTGCCTGCCTCAGCCAGCTCAAAGCAACAAAGTTTCAATTATAGAAGCCATGGAGCTGAGGCAAAAGGAGGCTTCATTGCCTGCTTAGACAGGCTGAGGCCTCTGCTCAAGGCAACAACGTTTCAATTATAGAAGATAAATAAACCCCAGAAACCTACTTACAGCCAGCCTCTCTGGGACCTTGGATCAATGGGAGCTCTGGCCAGACTGTAAACAGCCATCAGCCCCTAATCCAGGCTGCCCAGGCACCCCAGTAGGAATCTGAACCCTGAAGGGCTGTGGGCAGCCTGAAAACGGCCCTCAGCTCCTCACTCAGGCTGGCCAGGCACGCCAGCAGGTGGACACCCCCGGAGGGGTCCCAGACTGCAAGAGGGCACAGGCTAGGCTGAGGGACCCCCCTGAGTGCACAAATTTTTGTGCACCAGGCCCCTAGTCTATATATATAAAAGGCTGATATGCATAGTGTTTCCTCAGGAGTTCAACCAAGAGACCGATCACTCTCTATGATGTGCACTGACCACCAGGGGGTGGTGTGGAACAAAAGGAGGCCCTGGCCAGTAGCCGGAAGGCCCCAGTCAGCCCTGAGCACTGGCCAGGTCTAGGGACCATATCCGTGCATGAATTTCATGCACCAGGCCTCTGATTGGTTAATAAAATTGTATAGATTTCAGGTACACAGTTCTATAATACATCATCTGTATATTATATGTTCATCACCCCTAGTTAAGTCTCCTTCCATCACCATTTATCCCCCCTTCCCTCTGGTAATCACTATATTGTGGTCTGTGTCCATGAGTTGGCAAATGTCTTTTATTATTCAGTAGCTTGTCCCCTTGTTCTGTTGATAGCTTCCTTCTACACAAAAACTTTTTAGTTTATGTAGTCCCATTGTCTTTCTTTCCTTTTGTCTCCCTTGCCTGAGAGGACATATTGCTAAGAGTAATGTCAAAGGATTTACTGCCCGTGTTTTCCTCCAGGAGCTCCATGGTCTCAGGTCTTACACCCAAGTCCTAGTCCATTCTGAGTTCACTCCTGTATATAACATAAGAATGTGGTCCAGCCTCACTTCCCTGCAAGTATCTGTCCAGATTTCTCAAGGCACCATCCACCTAAAAGGCTGTCTTTACCCCACTGTACACCCTTGCCTCCCGTTAGAGGTCAGTTGACAATATAGATATGGGCTTACTTCTGGGATCTCCCACTCTGCCCCATCGATCTACACATTTGTCCCCATACCAGCACCATACTGCCTTGACCACCATAGCCCCAAAGTCAGGCAACGTAATGCCTCCAACTTTGTTCTCAAGATTGCTTTGGTGTTGACCCCATGGAGTAGAAGTTGCTTTAGCAGAGTTCTGGTACCAGCCAGGTGCCTTTCAAGTGTGCCATTTGTGGAGCCGATTGGGTGATGCTCTTGTGTGGTCTGAAGTCAACCACTGGGTGTGTTGGTTCTGGAGCCTCTTGAGAGGGGCCCTGGTGCAGGCTAAGGTCAGCCAATGCATCTGCCAGTCTTGGGGCTACAAAGTGATCTGTGATTGGACACTGCAACCCAGCCTGGCTGCCACTGTGCTGGGCTTGAGCCTTTGGTGGGCACCATCGTGTGAGCTGAGGCCACTTGTGTTGGGTATGTGGCTGCTTAGTTGAGGCTATGTTCCAAGCCAAACTGGCCATGGCCTATACCAGGCTTGAGGCCACCTGACAGGAGTTAAAATACAAGTGACTGGTTGTCACTTATGCCAGGCCACTTAGCAAAAGGTACAGAGTATGCCAGTCTGGCTTCTGCTTGTTTGGGGTTTGTGGACCTTTGAGATATTTTAGGAAAGTCCATAGCATGAGCCAAGGCAGGCCTCTTGTGGGGAGGAACCACTAGAAGTGGCTCAAGTCGGGCAAGCAAATTGAGCAGGAGGACATAACACCAGGGCAGGGTGAAAGGGTGGTAGCCAGTTTGATGGAGAGCTCAGATTTGGCACCACGCTGGCAGGATGGGAGAAGAGCTCAACAAAGGAGCAGTGGCTTTTGCCAGCACTTCTGTCTCCAGAGAGAGCTGCCACCAGCCCTGAAGCCAATCAGTTTAACTCCTCACCCTATGTCCCTGGTGCTTTTCAAGCTGCTGCCACAGTGCTAGAGCCCAGAGCAAGTGCCACTATATCCCTGGTGCTTTTCAAGCTGCTGCCACTATGCTGGAGCCCAGAGCAAGTGAGTTTGGAAGCAGGCGAGTCGGCGTGGACCCTCAAAAGAGGAATGTTGGGTCTCCAGCAGCCTTCTGTCTCACTTCCATGCAATCCCTGCTGGTTTTTCACAGCCAGATGTTGTGGGGACTTCTCTTCCCAGCACTGGTGCCCTGGGCTGAGACCCCTGGCTCCTCAGGGGGCCTCTGTAGCAGAGATAATCTTCCTGAGATTATCTTCCAGAGATAATTCTTAATCTCCACACCCTGGGTATGGGGACCTGCCCATTCCACCTGTCCACCCCTCCTACCATTCTCAGCGCAGCCTCTTCTTTATAGGACTTCTGTTTAGCTTGTCCTCGGGCGGTTTTCAGTGATAATTGTTCTAGAATTTAGTTGTAATTTTTTTTTGTGGTCGTGAGAGAAGGCAGGCACAGCTGTTACTTACCCTGCCTCTTGACCGAAGTCCTATGGGCTAATTACTGACCAGCTATTTTTCCAAGAGGAATGGTTCATCCTTGGTCTTAGGGGTGGTCAATGCTAACTTCAGGCCAAGATTAAGGAGGGGCCACCACCCCTTCCAGCTCACACTAGAAAAATGAGAGGAGTGAGGAAAACTGCTCCCAGAAATGCCTTTTTAAAAAATATTTTCCTTTTTCCAACTTTGATAAGTAGAAAATACAAACATTATTGATCATCTTAGTCAGATTTGGGGCCAGGTCCCTATGGATTATTATTTCTGTTTTTAGTTATTTTTCATTTTGTATCTTCATTATGGGGCCACTTTCTTGCTCCCTTAAAATTATGTTTCTGAGCAGGCTGGGTTTTCTGAACCTCATGTAAGAGCAGTGGTTAACTCCTGCCGCCTGTAGGACACCATCCTTCACCACACTGATTTCAGTTAATTAATTCATTGGACCAGAGACAGCTGGGCCTGGCCCTCCTGCTCCTGTCAGCAGGAGCCTGTGAGTAACCATCTCACACCTCCTCTAACCCCTCCCTGCTGGTGACTGAGTCAGCTGGTATGAGTACCTAACTCTGCAGTGCGGCCTCCTGCTCTGCTCCAAGAGAACAGCTCAGCATGGGGAGACTCCAGGTGTGTCTGCATTCGCAGTAGAGCAGCTTCCTCCCCGAGTGTCAGGAGAGGCAGGTCACCATGTGGGCCACACCTGCAACTGGGAATTCATTGCATCTGCTTGCTGACTTTTCTTCCCTCTCTCCATGCTTCTGGCCTGCAGGTATTTGAGGAGCTATGGAGGAGTGGAGGGAAGACTCCAGCACAGATAGTTTCAGAAAAGAGGCTTGAACTGATGCAGGATCAAGAGGCCCTGGAACAGCTCTGCCAGGCCACAATGGAGAAACATCCTCAAGTGGTAATTACCACCCACAGGGTGGAGGACCTTAGGTGCAGCTGGAGGGAGGGGCCAGCCTGAGGACACAGCCAAGAGCCTGCCCACAGCTCCCTGTAAGGGCTGCAACCCAGAGGCGCTTCCTAGTAATAGCTGATCCAGTTCCATCGATAATTCCCTAAGTATTTGTCAGTTTTTTAGCTCAAGTGATGAGCTAAAGGTCAAGGGATGAAAATAGGTGAGTATTAGAAAAATACAGCTTTTCCCATGGAAAAGAAAGATTCACCTTTCAGTTTAATTTCATAGCGTTTCAGTTGAGAGGACAGTTCTTAAACTCACTACCCAAGTTTTATCTCCTGGGCACATGGCCCTCCCAGGCATGTGGCTTCTGAACATGCTGTGCCCACCCTGCTCCATGAGGAGGTCCTCGGTAATACACCAGCAGGGTGGCTGCAGAGGGGAAGGTGCTAGGAAACACGTTAGCTTCATGCCATTAACCGGTGGGAAGAAAAGCAGAAAAATTATTTGTAAATTATGGAGCAAATCCTTAACAGGAGCATAGCTGCAAACCAAGTCATTTTGTGTTCTTAGTATGGAACAAAATAGAAAAGCTACAATGAATAGCATCCCTCCATCCCCAAGTCTAATTATATTGCCTAGAGATTTTTCAGCGGGGGAAAAAATGACGAGTGCCTCTTTCAGAATAATAGCCACCTACCCATCAGCTTGCCAGGGACACTCAGCTCTGGAAAGTGCTCTTGACAAGGAATATGAGCCTGCACTGGGACTTGGAAACCTCTGTCCTCCTTCCTCCGCCATAGTGAACTATAAATTTACACTTTTAGTTGCAGACTCATTCCACAGCACTGAGTGCAGATACTCACTCACAGGGTTTATTGCCCATCCAGGCGCTGCAGAGCAGGAGGGCGGAGCCAGTAGCCCTGGTACCACAGCGCAGTGCCACCTCCCCCCCAAATCCACATTTCATGGCTTTATTTTCTAGTAAACAGGAGTTGAAGGCCTTCTGGAAAGAAGGAGACCTGCATGTCACTGCCTGCTGACCTCCACTGGAGGCCCGGTGAGGCGCCTTGCCCTGGTCAGTATAACGCAGCACAGTCTTTGTCCCCTCCAGTTGGGAGACAGAGTGGCAGGATCTCCGACAGGAGCCTAGAAAATGCCTCAGATCTTCACACCCCCTCCCCCCCTTTCCTCTTCTCATACTAAAAGAAACCATTTAAATTTCAGTAAATGTAAACCTTAATTTAGGATTTTTAGGTATGGGTCTATATTTTCTCCTCTAAAACAATTTCTGTCTTGAAAGGTAATGGATTTCAAGAAGGGAAACCCCAGAGCTATAAATAAACTGATTGGCTTGGTCCGAAAAGCGACTCTCAACCGAGCAGACCCGATTGTGATAAAGGAGATGCTGGAGAAACAGCTGTCGTCATGAGATACTTCGGTCCCTCTGTCTGAGGGAGATAGTGGAGCCATGACACAGAACTGGAGCCTCGAAACCCAACGCCCGTGAGTGAGCTTGACACGCTGGCATCCCCCAATCCCTGGGCCTCAGGTGCCACCTCCACAGGCCAGCAGCCTCACCCATTTACACCATTGACACCAGAAGCTCCGTCATAGCTGCAAAGGTGGTCAAGCACTAGCACATTCTAGTGCTTCATAACTCTGAACTAAATGAGACATGCTGTTTCCGGTACTGTTACCTTTCTAAGAAAAAGTTCATTACGCAATTCTTTCAACAAATGTTTCTGAGCACATCCTAAGGGCCAGCAGTGAACAGAAGAGACCAGAATCTGGGTGCAGTATTTTAGACCTAAAAGAAGGCTGATGAAGAGGAAGTCAGCAAGATAAATCCATTGACAGTGTAGACATTGTGTTTAGGTTGGTCTGTGTGAGGGCAGGGAAGGAGAACGTTAGTCACCCATCCGCTGAGTAGAAGTGGTGCCTGTTCAGTGCCTTAGGGGCCATGCTCTGAGAATAAATGGATTTTTTTTCTTTTTGGTAAAATAGACAACAAAAGTTTTCAAATAAATTTAATGAATAAAATATGTACTGAAATATCACATTAAAAGTTAACATACACTTTAAAGATTGCGCAGTTGACAATTCCCCTGCCCCCTCAGGCCAAAAGAGATAAAAGAGAAATAATAAGTTGTAACATTGAATTGATCTGTTTTGCCTGGAAAGAATAAGATTATAAACTGGCAAATCAAAATTTTGACCTTTAATGGTAATTGTGGTGCCATTAACAGCATCTCCGTGAAATCGGGTGCCTTTGCCACTGTTCTCATATCAGTAATACTATTTCTGTCCTTCATGCTGGGACGCTCCTTTATCCATCTGATTGCCTTTTTATCTCTGACTCACATACTTAAAAACCAGTTTTGTAAGTGGTGGTTTTTAAAAGCACATGTTAAATTGTGACATAAATGAGAGGAAACATTTTGGAAGCCCTACTTTTACACTGAATTCTTTAGTCTACAAAGAAAAGTATAAACATTTCCGCCATGAATGGTGCTCCAGTGGCGGCTGGAGAAAATTGGACCTTCCCCTATCACCAGTTTAGCAGTGAATGGTCACAGACGCAGGACTTCCTAACTAGGTAATGAGAGAAGCATCCCTCTAGCTGATTTAGAATTGGAATATGTTACACCACCCAGGAAGCCATGTGCCCCACATTCTGTCCCAATACTGATAACCACTGGGCCTAAAAGTATTACCATTGAACCTCTTTTCAAGAGAGAAAGGCAAGTCCATTCTCTCTCCCCCAACAGGTCTCAAAATTAATTACAAACGGGCAAGGGCAGTGTGATGTTGGAATCTGGCAGGATCATTAGTTTGCAAAGGTCTGGCTTCTTAGTCATCAAACTTTACAGAATGCACTGGAGGAGCTTTCAGACCATTGGGAATCAAGGGCCGGCTTAAACTGTTACATCAAGTGTACACTGTGTTATGGACTGGCCATTCCCAGAGAAACATGCCATCGTCAACTCGCTCGAGCTTCAAGCTGACTGCGGTCCAGCTCTGACAGCTGCTGCGGTCCTGAAATCCTAAAAATCAGACTGTTTTGTGGTTATAACTGCTTATGAGAAAAAGAAAAAATCCAACCACAGTTCAGCTATCTTACTTGGAACCTGACTAGGTATTTGGAAGATATGTTCATATAGTACCCTAAGAAATCCACAAAATCTGGCTCTGTTCATTATAGGCCTCAGTGAAATACAATTTTAAATACAATACTTCTTTACAAGAGTATGATTTAGTCTGTTTGTTTGCTATTTAGGGGCAAATCTCATTAAAATGTATGAGTTGGCGGATTCCAGTGACAGATGGCAATGGCTTCACCTGTGGCACTACAGGTGAAGCCATTGCCATCTGTCATTGGAATCCGAACACCTGTAAGCCGGGAGGAGAATGTGCTAGAAAACAGGCTGCCCCCCAGGTCAGCCTGGCCAAGTGCAGGCTATGTGTTGTGTTACTTGAGGAGGTTGCTTGGTTGGTTATGGTGGGAGGGGAGGAATGTCAGCCTCAGGACTCCCCATGCTTCCTGGCACAGAATACTTAGTAAAAGCTCATTAATTTATAAAATAAATTAAATCGGTTGCAGGGCCCCTTTGTATGAGAAGTTGGTGCCCACTTTGTTGGATCTCTTCGTCTAGGAAGGAGCTTCCTGACCACAGGCCTGTGCATCAAGGTGAACTGTTCCTACCTGTCAAGGTGTCGGTAGCCCAGAAAAAAAGCATGTTGATCATTATTTATGCCAAGTTAAGGATGTGTTAACTGAGCTGCACATCTTTTTTGTAATTATTGCTAACCTTTACAGTAAGAAGGTTGTAAGAAGCCCATAAAATTTTTGAAAGTAACACATCCTCCTGAGGCTTTGAGTGAGCTGGTTAATTCAATGTACAGCTATTGGCCACCACCCACAGTTGGTTGTATTTTTCATTTCTGCTGCATTTAGCTGCATCATTCAAGGATTCTGCATGGTGACTATTTGGGAAAAAAACACTAAATCTCTCTGAAAGGCCATGTTACTTATTACAGAAGCTGCATGGAAATGGCCGCCATGCTTCTTCAGCAGATTGGAGACAAATGAATGCACCGGGAATTGTTTAAGAAGAAAGCTGACCCCCGATTGTGAGATGCAACGCATCTGACTGAAATCCAATCTCACTGCCTGCCTTTGTCAAACAACTTAGCAGAAATCAATTAAGTAACATTGTCAGTACCAAATGCCCTCTTTTAAAATGTCTCCAGGGCAAAAGGGGGCTAGTTATAGGTGAGCCTTGTGTAGACTTGTGCCAGGGAAAAGTCAGCTGATGCGCTAAGCAGCACAGACTTCTGCAGTCTCAGTTCCATGAAATTTATAATCTGGCCTAAGAGCTTCCATCATTCTTGTCCAGCTCTGCAATGACATAGGAAACCTAAGTGCCCCCAGAGGTGCCTGAAGGACATATCGAACCTGTGCTGGCAGAACCTACGAGCAGCCTTGCTACTTGTGTGAGTGACAGCGAGTAGGTCAGCTCACAGGTAAAACAGGAACAAAACTCACAATGACCCAACAGGACAAGAAGGGTCAGTTCTGCCTAAAATCATTCATTTCAGATCTCAAGTGCAGAGGCCGAAGAATTGAAGGCTTCCTCCACCGAGTGCCTGTGTTCCCTATAGGACCTCACCAAAAATCTTTCACTAAAGCCCGTTTATCCAGTTAATGAGCTGCCTGGGTAATCTGTCCTCAGAACAGTTAATGGCCCAATAAATGCTGGGACGTGGAGAGGATTTACTGAGGCAAAATTATCCTGAAAACAATGCTTCATCTTCTAGGCACTCTTTCTTTAAAAAGCATTAGGTTTATGATGGTCATTCAAACAAAAAAATAAAAAGTCAACTCCAACTCCATTCTCTTTAAATATTTCCTCAATGATGTGATTTAAGGGTGGAGTGTAAACTGGCTTGACCGTGTTCTGTTTTAAGCTGTTACTTGGTGGGGAATTGGTGTTGTGTGATTTATAGAATGGATGGCAGCAGCAGGAAGGGGCCTGAGAATATCTGTTAGCGACATAAAGCTGATGTGGCATCAGCGACCAGAGGACTGCTGTTTCCAGGAAGAGCCAGTACTGCAAAGCCAGCTGAGATCTGCAGCAAGCCACGAATCACACTGGCCTGGGCGGAGGACTGGAAGGGGCACATTTAGTAGTAGCCTTCCCACAGCTGGCTCATAGACAGCCGGCATGCCTGCCACTTCAGTGAGCGCAGGGCAGGTGGTCAGCAATTACATCGAACTGCCCTTAAGTGAGAACTGGGGGGATGCTGTGGACATTTAACATCACACCAGTGCCAGACCTCACCCCTGCGGGGGCAGCCCTTCCCTCATGAAAGCAACCTAGACACACTGGTCCGGTTCAGAATGCATCACAAACCCCACACGGGTCTGGAAACCAGCCCACACCACTGCAACCACGCTGATGCAGCGACCTCCGAAACCACTGGCAATCGGGCACCATGGGCTGCCAGATGGGACAGGCAACAGAGTGCTCACATACACTGCTTCCAGACTCTGTTCCTAATGGGATGCCCTCCTGACAACCACGTTACCACAATGAAAGCCACTTGCTATGGAGGAGGCATCCTGAGGGTCCCTGGGTGAACTGAACACATCCTCTCCCCAGGTGACACAGTGCCGGCCCCAGAACAGCAAAGCATTTTCCAAACTACAGGTGGGCAAAAGTGGGTTTAATGAAACAGTTCATTCTTCAGTTATTAATGTTATTTGTATAACAGTATAAAACAATATACTTTTGCCCACCTCTGTAATACTAAGAGAAATGGGGACAATTTTATAATTTCTCTAAATACCAGGAGAAGGAAGAAACCATTGATAAAGAAAATCCCATCACTAATTGGTTACTCCAGCATCATAGCTGACAACTTCTTGGCTAAGAAATTATCATTTGCACCCTCCCCCCAAATTTTATTTGAGCTAAATTCAACTTGAAATGTGTTTAAAAATTTAAGAACACTTCCTTGGCCGTTTTGAAAAATCAATTTTAAATATCTCCTTGCTCTCATGTACTTTATACCACAAAACTCACTTCATCTGAACTGAACCACAGACCCTAATTATGAGTGGAGGTTAATGTTCTGACGTTTCAGGAACCCCTGACTAGCCTTCGCCGGCCTGGACCATCAGGCCAGACACCGCGATGCCAGCCTCAGCTTCCCCCAAGGCTCTGCCCACGTCTCCCGCAAGTAGCGCAGCGTTGGATGTGCCCGCCTGTCCACATGGAAAAGTATCTGTACTCTTGGACCACGTTTTAGCGCATACCAGATATCTTTAATTTTTCCCCAAAACTTAATACAGAAAATATTTCTATGTGACTAGAATATTGTACTTCATTACCAGGACTTTTTCCTACCCAGAGTTCCCATCCTCACCCACCTGCACAGTATCTTCATATCTATCTAGACCAAGGTTCATTCCTCCAAACCCCTAGGATATGCTCTTCTTCTTACAGCCTCCGTTCTTCAGCTTTCCCCTGGCACATCCATACCATTCTGTAAACCATCCTTACTAACCCACCTGGCTGTTCTCCTCAGCCAAATGGGTTTTCCGGTTTTCCAGAATGCATTTCTAGGGCAATTTTCTGAATTAATGGTGTAAAACCCAGGATACAATACCCTACAGTGGATTCAGAAACATGAACCAATTTCCAATGTCAAACAGGTTAATATGAATTTGCTACCAGCACCCAACCGCTGGAGTTAATTTTCCTTCCTCTCACTCTGGACACTGGTCATCTCTCTCTCCTAAAAAGTTTCAGTACTTATTTAGTAAATACTAAGAGCTCACACCACCACCAGATAATAAAGAGAAGTGTAAACCAAGTCTAAAAGCTTAAAGAATAGTTTCCAGATGTGACTTCAGCATTTTATATACCTGAGAAGTCCAAACTGGAAGACAAATACTTGTGCAAAACAAAGGGAGAGGATAATAACTTACAGCTTACAGTCCATCTTTCTGCTCTCTTTCTCTCCCTTTTCCAGTGAAGACTTGGTTGTGCAAATGCAAGCTGGCGCCAGGAAGCCCACTACAGGCCAGTCTGCTGGGCCTCATGGGTTCTGACTGCTGTACCACAGCTGGGCAAACCATTTCTCAAGCCAGACAAATTGGAAGTTGGAAATGTTCAATGAATTGGTGTCTTTGGTTTCTTGCTAAAGACTTGGAAACACTGCGAGGTTGGCCCCTAAAAGCCGTTCTCAGTTCATCACTGTGTCAAGGTCCCTAGACCACAAAGGGTGGCCTCTGCTCTGCAGGGCCTCATACAATTGCTTCTTCCACTGCACTCCTGACCCAGAGGCTGATTAAAGCCAAACCAGTGCTCCCAAGGCACAGCCACCAGACCTGTGGCTGCCCACTTCCCTGTCCCCTCCCCCCAGAGCTCAGCAATGACACCACAGAGACAGACAGACCTGGGGCTTCAGACATCCCTCCACACAGGAGGCTCATTCTTGTAGATGCTTCACACCTGCCCCAAATCGAGAGAAGCAGAATTGAACATCCATCAATACCAGTTGTTTAGGATCTCATTTTTAGCCCACAGTTATCTTGTGTGTTTTCCACTCTTAGTGATGGTTGAAAGACACTGTGGCTCTACTTATAATTATGCCTCTTGGAGCAAGCTGAAAAGCAGCAGAGAGGCACTAACACATCACACTGGGGTCTTCCAATGAACCCCATTATTCAGGAGGCATGGTTCCGTGTGGAGTGAGTCACTGACAGGCACTTGGCTTTGCAGGGCTCCCTGCGACCTGTTTGCATTTGCATCCTGATTCCCAAAGCAGGTGTACAGTTCCTGATTCTCTACAAAGTGCAACGCATTAGGAAAAGCAAGCAAAATTTAAATAATTAGCAGTGATTCTACAGGCTGCATTTAGTTTATCTTTTTCCCTTCATATTTCCCCCACACACACACACACACACATCAAAAAACAACCACAAAAAACCCTACTATGAAGTAGCTCCACAAATTAATCTGGTTTTCATAAAACACTAAAAAATAATGATGGCTGTCTTACATAAGTACACGATAGCATGCTTTCTTCTGGGCAAAATCCTAAAAACCAAAGAAACAGTTTGCATAGGTGTATTTCATTTTGTGCAAATCTGATGAAGATAAGGCTACATTCAGTGTTAAGGTGACACACCAAGTAATCTCTCCAGCAACAAGAACATCTCCCTGCATCCCACATTCTCTCCAACCGCATCGGCCTCCCAGCAGACAGCTGAGACCAATGGATTTGTCTGCACCATAAGCAATCTGTTGGGCAGAAAGCAAGTCTTGGACATAAATGCAAAGGGACAGATGATATGTGCTTACGCAATGGAGGCTCCATTTTTATTCTTCCCTTTGATGAAACGGAAGCCAAAATGCAGAAGGCAACAGGAATGGGTGTGCTTTCTTCACATGCCATTGAAGAACCGGCCTGACGAGTACTTCCAGAAGTCACTGAACCCCCATATTCCCTTGGTGTGCTCTGTGCTGCAAGATGAGTCAACTCAAAGGGATGAGAGAATAACAACCAAAATATTTGAGGAAAAAATGAGCAAAGAACACCCACCCAAGGAGCAGCCAGCTTATGAGACTTACATTCTGTATGACGCAGGGTAGGAAGGCCCAGCAAGAGGGAGTGGAGGTGCCCAGAAGGTCCCCTCCCCACAAATCAAGTATTGTCAGGAAACATCAAAGTAGAAATCTTTGTAAGCAGCTTTGCATTTAACATTCAGTCAAGACACTAAAACCTTAAAAAACAAGAACCTCTTTAAAAAAAAAAAAAAAGCTAACAGTAGGAGTCCTCAAAGTCCCCCAGGATCTTGTAGCACAGAACGGAGTGTTCCTGGGCCAAGGCAGCCAGTTCCTTCAGGAACTCCGGGAAGAGGGCCGCAGCCAGCATGGTGTTCCTCACTGGCAGGGGCAGGCTTGGCGGCACCCCCGCCACCGTGGCTCTGCTTGTGAGGAAGGGCTGGAGCACTCTTGGGGGACCATCCAGAAGGCTCCTGCCAGCTCCCGTCCTGGAAGCATCCTGAGTGGGATCTGAAACCAGAAAGCAGATGGTCACGGGACCCTCCAGAGCCCTTTACCTCCACCCTCAGAAGTGTGTGTTTGAGGGGAAGGAGGTGGGTGGGGATGGGTCCAGTTCCTCTGATTGAAGCCTGAAGACAGCCCTGAGCACACATTAATCCACTCGGTGGCTCACACACTTGCCCAGCAGATCACCTCCAGCACAGGGTATGAGGTAGTAGGCTTTTATCCTAAAGCCTGTATCAGGAACATGGTGTGACAAGAATTTAGGTTTATCAGGAACCCCCATGCCCAGGACTTCGCAAAGGGAAGGATTGAAAAAGGCATTTCCTGCCGACCGGTGATTCTCATCATTGATGTTTCTATCTCTCCCTCTTCCTTCCTCTCTGAAATCAATAAAAATATTTTTTTAAAAGATAGAAAAGGGCATCTCCTGCCATTGCACCAGCCAAGTGACCACTTAGCTCACCACGATGGTAATAGGACATCCAGGGGCTCCACCTGCTCTCCCAACCTCCCATGTTGGGAGACTGTCCTACCTGTGGTGGCAAAGCCCCAGCACACAGCACTGCTGCAGGGGGAGGCGGGGCCACACAGCACTGCTGCAGGGGGCGGGGCCACACAGCACTGCTGCAGGGGGGCGGGGCCACACAGCACTGCTGCAGGGGGACGGGCCCACACAGCACTGCTGCAGGGAGGCGGGGCCACACAGCACTGCTGCAGGGGGAGGCGGGGCCACACAGCACTGCTGCAGGGGGAGGCGGGGCCACACAGCACTGCTGCAGGGGGGCGGGGCCACACAGCACTGCTGCAGGGGTGAGCCACTGCAAGCTCTGCAGCTCATGCTCCTGCCTATGGGGCTCCATGATGACACCCCCTCTCCACACCCCCACAAGCCCCTTCTGGCTGGGACCTCCAGCCTTCAGCACTGCATCTCTCCAAGGGTTCCTATCTTCAGTGGAAGATAGGATGAAAGAAGCCACTGAAATGTTGGAAATTATGGAGAGGAAGTTGGGTGCTGGGAAGACCAGACTGGGCACTTCTGTAATTATGGGCATCTGGTGGCAAGTGGCTTGGGAGCCCTCCTTTAAGGTTTCTAGGGGTTTCTATCTCAGTTTCGGTAACATAGGTCTCAGATGATAATGAGCCCAACCTTGAACATATTCAAGTGATTTGAATTTTCATATCAAAGCAATTTCACTAATTAAAATGGCTCAACTTTCCGGATTATTTAATTCCTGGACATCTCAAGCCTTCATATAGTTTTTGGAGTTATTTATGCCTTCTGCCCCCTACTCAGTCTCATTATTCCTCATAAGTCATTATATTCAAGCTCTTCATTATTTTGGCTGCTTTTCAGAATTCCAGTCCCATTTTTAACACTCTGAGAAGAGTGTCGCTTAACTACAGTACTAAAAATTCTTGACATTTATAGTACTTTTCATATCTCACTACTATCGTCTTTAGTGTTAAAAAAAAATCCTTCTCTTTACTGCTTTAAATATCCTTTTTGATTAAAGCTTATCACAGTTCGTGCCTTAAAGAACTAGAAGAGAATCTGCTGGTACCTTTCAGCAGAAGCCCACCGGGTGTCCTGACACCAGAGTGATGACCAAAGAGTTGATGTCACTGAGGTCCTCTCACCAACCATGGAGACACCCACTTAGCACCCCCACCCCAACTCCCAGCTCTGCATCTCTCCAAGAGTCCCATGAGACTCACAAAGGATGCTGTGGGCACAGAATGGGACACGTGGACACTAATCCCAGACCAAGACCTGTTCTCACACTGGCTCCCCACCTGGAATTCCTGCCCCCACACTTCTATCACTAGCCTGGAGAGACTCCAGCACTGCGGTGGAGAGCAGACTCTGCCACCTGCTGGCTGAGTAACATCAGGCAACTTTCTTTACCTCTGCACTGTAATGTCTTCATCTGTGAAAAGCTAACAGTTGTAAGGATGAAATGAGTCAATAGGTATAATGTACACAGGGGCCTCTTGATAGGTATCAGCCATGTGTCATCATTAATTCAGCTGCCACTGACTTTACAAAGCACTTCCTATTTCCTGCCCCTGGGAGGAATTTCCACCCCAAGTTATTTACCAAATAGCACCTGCATTGCTGTTATGTTTTTCTTCCTCTGGGAGACTGAGATTTCTGAGAGCTGAGCCCCTACTCAGTGTGTCCCTCCTGGCCCCACTCTTCCTTACTCATAGCAGAAGCTAATGAACATTTGCTGGATGAATGAGAGAAGAAACTGACCAACATCAGGTCTTCCCTACACTCATCACCTGGAGGTGGTTCATATTCCTGATCTCCATCTTTCTCGAATTCACTCTTCTTTCCTCGCCTTGCCCCCCCCCCCGAAAAAGGGTTTTTGTGGCTCATTTATGTAGCTTAATCCATGAATTTAAAAAGTGTCATCACTAAGGCTCATTTACCCAGCTTGAATCTGAGACTCCAAACTGTCTTCACTGTAGAAGGCTGGTGGCCCCCACTGAGGGGGGCCAGGTCTGGCAGGGAACCTTATGGGAGCTCTGTCCTATCAGCATGGGACCAGCCTTCCAATGGGTCACCCAGCCCCATCGGTCTCTCCACTCAAAGCAAGAAAGCCAAAGGTGTGGTCCCTCCCTGGCAAGTAGCTTATATAATGTCTCAGTGTCCTTTTCTGTAAAATGGGACCAATACCTACCTCACCTCCCTCCCAGAACTAGAGAGCAGGAGAGGACTCCGAATATCAGTAAGCACGGAGTCTGTGCTTTAGAAAGTACTCGAGGGGGGAAATGAAAAGCCTGGGAAATGGCTGAGCCTCAGAGAGAAGGCGGCGATGGGGTGGCTATATGAGAAGTCCATCAGCTCTGCAGCGGTGGTCACACAACCTACTCCTGTTTAAAGGGTAGCGAGGAGGTTCTTTCTCTCTCAGGGCTGCCAGGAGGCTGAGGGGACATGTGGCCTCCCTGGCCACACCCTCAGAAAGTACATGCACAGAGGCCGGAGGAATGTCAGGGGATCAATGTCAGGGTCAGGAATGGTTTTCAGAAATGTTGCCTTAGGTCTGAAAAGCTGCAACCCAGCATTTTTAAGACTAATCCTAGAAAGATTTCAGAAGCTCGCAGAGCAATCGTTACCACTCCGCTCCTGTCAGCAATGTCAGCCAGAGAACAGACATGGAAAGCCCAGCATTTGACCTCTTCCCGGGATTCCTCATTACACATTCTGTGCCCAGGGAGAGCGCTCCTGGACTCGGCTCCTAGGCAGCACCTGCTTCAGAAGCCTGCTCTGCACGGGGGATAGGGCCTTCCTCCTTCTGGGAGTCTGGAGTTTTTTCAAGTGTAGCAGAGGCTGCCACTTGGCTAACCTGAGAGAAGTTAATGTGGAGAAACTCTATAAAAGGAAAGTCTTAGATCCCAAGAGAAGCCCCATTAGGCAAAGTCCTGAGTGTCACAGACCTGAAAAAGCATCAGCCACAGCTGATTAATTTGACAGCATCCTGTGGGAACAAGCTCCCTGGCCACCTATCTGGTGGCCACAGATATCGCTTTGAAGCCAGAACAAAGCACCAGGTGTGGGTGACCCCATCCTTCACCAGAACGCACCTCTGACGTCAGCATGTGTGCACTCGGCCCCGTGAACTAGGCAGACAGTCTCAGGCACCTGGGCTCATGGTCGCACCTGACTACCCTGGGCCCTTACTTTCAGCTTCCTTATATGAAAATCAACCTCAGGGTACCTTTCTTGACCATTTCACAGTGCTGTTTGAAAATAAAAATTAACTGTCTGGGAAAGCACTTTACAAACTATGAAATACAAAGGAAGACCAAGTCTGGAGTGAAATGTAAAGAACTGAGGTCACCTCCTGCCTGGTGGACTGCAGGACCGGCCAGCTCTTTGCAACTCTTCCCATCAAGAGGTGGGGGGTTGCTGCTCTTGGACCGAGGCTGCCCGGGGACTTGGCCAACAGGATGTAGGATTTCAGAGCCTCAAAAGATTTCCTGCTCTCAATGCAACCTCATGACTGTGACATTTGACTAGCAGGGCTAACCTGCTGGATGAGGAGAAACACAGACCCCTGCCATCCCCATCGCCCAGCCAGCAGCCACCCATGTGACTGAGGCCATCCCGGACACCAGCCACCTGCAGACAGCAGCCCACGAGCCAAACTCAGCCAAGCCCGGCCCAGGTGACCATGCAGACTCTGAGTCCTCTTGAATGGCTTTTTATTAACCCACTGTTTGTGCAATGGCTTGGTATGCACAGGAGCGCTCTCACAGGGTGAGATGTGGTAACACCCTCCCTGTTCAGGGGGAACACAGCTAACAGACCAGCCGTGCAGGTGGCTAGCAGAGGCCACATGGGCCTGCAGGCCACTTTCCCACCGGCTCCTTTCCCTCCATGAAGGGCCTGCCTGCTGACCTCTAGGCCAAACCCTGAAGCCCCTCCCAGTGGCACAAGGCCCACCTTTCTTGCAAAATCTGCCTTGTATGCCCTAAGGCAGTGGTTCTCAACCTTCTGGCCCTTTCAATACAGTTCCTCATGTTGTGACCCAACCATAAAATTATTGTTGTTGCTACTTGGTAACTGTAATGTTGCTACTGGTATGAATCCTAATGTAAATATCTGATATGCAGGATGGTCTTAGGTGACCCCTGTGAAAGGGTCATTCGACCCCCAAAGGGTTGAGAACCGCTGCCCTAAGGGCTCTTCACACCCAGAGTTTCTACAGCCGCAGAGGAAGTCAGAGATGGAAAACAGATTCTTCACTTAAGAGTCAAGGAACCTGAGGCCTTGGTGAGGCACAGTGACTCAGATCAAAGAGCTTCCCAGAGGTGAGGCCAGCCTTTGGAGTTTCCCTTAAAGAAGTAAAGATTGCCCTGAGGTAGGTTTCTGCCTCTGGGAGCCGGTTTCTGATCACAAGCCTTTAGCCCAGCCTGAGAACCCCACTCTCACCACTAGTCTTAGTCTGGAAAATGCTGTGTTGCAGCTTTTCAGACCCAAGGCAAACACAGGGCATTTCCTGGTTTGCACTCCCCCAGGCCACAGTGATAGCCTGGAGGACAACTGACCATCCAATGTGTCCAACCTGGGCGACCTCAGTTCTCCTGAGGGGCACCCACCCACCACCCCCTGCCCACCTTGCCAGGCCCTGTGAGCTGATGAAAAGTCACCCTGAGGAACCTTACGTGCAACATAAACTTTACTTCTCCCAGTCCAAATGAATAGTTTTTACCTTCTAGAGCCCTGAAGCACATTTATTTGGGGCCCAATAATCTCTAAAAACATGATGAAGAGAACAATGCCCCCCTCAGGGTAGGGCTGGCCAAGACATGGCTCAGGGTGTGCACAGAATGCCTCCCGCCCAAGACGGTGAGTTATTTTAGGCCAGGGACAACCCACACATCACTCCTTCCCTATGGAAGCAAATGCCCGCTAGACCAGTGGTTCTCCACCTTCTGGCCCTATCAATACAGGTCCTCATGTTGTGACCCAGCCATAAAATTATTTTCGTTGCTACTTCATAACTGTAATGTTGCTACTGTTATGAATCGTAATGTAAATATCTGATATGCAGATGGTCTTAGGTGACCCCTGTGAAAGGGTCATTTGACCCCCAAAGGGGTCAAGACCCACAGGTTGAGAATTGCTGTGCTAGACTCTCCAAAACGGAGAATGGGCCTGGTGTGGGCAGGCAGACCTTTCTTTAGGCTTAAGAACACTAACAGGGAACTCCTCTCAATTGCATAAAAAAGAAAATGCAACTTAGATGCTTTAGAGCCCAGGAGCCTATGCAGCATCTTTGAACCCAGATGGGGAGGCGGGGAAATGGAAGAGAAGGAGAGACGCAGGGGAGAAGCCCGGCTCACCTTTGGTTAGTGACTCAGCTGTCACGTCGGACATGTCCACTCGGAAGAGCAGGTATTGCTGAGCTTGAATGAGGAGCCCTGGGAAGTCTCTCTCCATAGAAGCAAACTGTTCAATTTTGTTTTTCACAGATGCTAGGACCTGTCAGAAGGGCATCAATGATGTTAATGCTTAAAATGGAATTCCAGCCCCAGTTGTCAACCTCTCAGGGCCGGCCCTCCGTGCAGGAACTGCTCCGTTGGGCATCTGCTCACTTCTAACTGACCCACGGGCTGTTTTGGTAGGGCGCCTTCTAACCACCAAACTAAATGAAGTTTGGCTGTTTGCTACAATGACCTACACACAACTAGCAAAACAGGAGAGGAAGGAGAGCAAATGTATGAGAACGGAGGAATTTAAAAAAAAAAAAAAAACACAAAATAACAGGGGAAGGAGGGGAGGAGCCCTGCTACCAGCACCCATGAAATCAGCAGGTGTGGATGTGGGCTCAGCCGGCGCACCTGGTAGAGAGAGCGGACGCTGGGCTGGAAGACCATGTTGGTGTTGAGCAGGAAGGAGCGCAGGAGTGGCTGCGGGTAGCTGGCCAGCTGCGTAATGATCCCGATGAGCAGCAAATTAACGTGCAAAGAATTCTCCAGCATGTTCTCCAGCTTCGACAGGACCACGCTGATGAATGGGCCTGTGGGAGGGACATGGGCTTCAGGGCTGGCGGGCACAGGGCAGCCACGGGGGCCACAGCTCCCAAACCACAGCCCCGCCAGGTGCAAGTCTGACGCAGACACAGGAAAGGCAGCTGGGTCTTCCTCTGCCTCAAACCCAAGCACACAACACCACCACCACCAAAGAGAGCAGGTAAATGGGCATGGGAGCTACTACCTTGACTCCATGAGCACTGTCAACACTTGGGAAACTATCATAGACCTTGACAGATAATTTAATTTTTAAACTTAAGTTATACTTTTCCACACTGTTTCTGTACTCGGTGCTGCCAATGCTCAAAGCCATGACGTTTTTCAGCTCATGACCCTGCATGTTGTAGGGCTTCGTGCAAACATGAGAGGCCACAAGTTTGGGTAACAAAAAAATCTATGTGCTATTAAAGACTAGCAAACACATATGAACTGTGTTTATCAGACAGTTACACTGTGGATGGGGGCAGTCTGTCCCCAACAAGCACTGTGAGGAAGATTGTCCTGTCAAATGTCACAGTTCGGAAGGACAAGGGGAGAAAGACAAGGGAAATGAGGCAGGTCGCCCTGAGCAGCTTGGTAACCACCCTTCAGTTTTCAGATGGGAGGAAGGTAGAGAAAGGACGTCATCTGGGGAGATACAGTTTGGTGTATCAGAGCTCCCTTAATAAAAGAAAATCCACATTTCATTAAAAAGCAGTTCCTAAGAAAATTAAGGAAAAAAGAAGCTTTGACTAATTTGGGTCACCAGAAAATTAATATGCTTTGAGTTCATTGAAGACAGGGGGGAAAAAAATCCAGAGAATTAATCTGGCAGTAATAAAATTACCGGAAGATATTTCCTAGTTTTACCATAAAAGTGGTCCATTAAGCAAAATCAATGAGAATTTTGTATTTCCCCCAGTGGAGCTATTGACGATGCCACTAAACCATAGCATATTTATAACAAAGCACATATCCTTTGATGGATAAACGTGCCTTATGAAGACATCACCAACATTAATATGAGTTTAACTTCACCACACAAAGCTTCGTGCAGAAGCCGTGGTGGTGAGAAATGAGCGCACCAAACACAAACCTCCTGCCTACACGAGGGAGTAGCAGAGCAATAGTTCTGCTGCCAGGAGCACAAAGCATGTCTCTAAGGGGCCTCAAAACACAGAGAAGGTACCCTCCCCTCGTGAACCGAGCTTAGCCTCGACGCCCCAGCCTGGGGATGGGGGTTGAGCTCCTCAGTCACAGTGAATGGCCCAGAAGGTCAATGTACTCCACACAGAGAGCCTTTGAGAGCCTTTGCTTGCAAAACAACCCTGGCAGTGTTGCCAAACATATTCAAGAGCTCTGGGTTGAAACCCCAATTTGAAGCATCTTGATGGACTTCCAGAAATGTCCTCAGGCATCACAGTGCAATTCTAGCTTTTCAGGCAGATCCACAAGAGGCTGCTGTCCTCAGCCTCCTCAACCCCGACCCAGTCTTTCACATCCCCTCTTGTCCACCCCTGTACAGTGCCAGGCTCCGCATCTGCTTTCTTCCAGAGGGAGCAGACAGGTGAATTAAACCAGGTGTAGGTGGGGAGAGTCTCCAGTAACACACATGGCCTTAATGTGAACCCTCAGTTTTCCTGGCACATCCCCGACCACACTTGGCCTCAGCTGGCCATCCCACAAACATGAAGCCATGCAGTGACCGGGGCACACCATCTGTAGCCCAACACTACTGCAAGGGCAGAGAGAAAACCAGCGTAATCGCACCCTGGGAGCGTGCCATCACTGTCTCACCTGAATGACAGGATATTAGGTCAAAGCCAGAAGACGTCCTATGCAGTAAGAAATAGACATTAAACCTTTTCAAGTTCCTGTTTTATTCTCAGTTGATTTCTAGCACTTTAAAAGCAGCTGCAGGGGACGGGGTGGGGTGGGGGGGACTGGTAAGCAGCTGAAAAGCAGAAAACTCAGCTACGATTCAGAAAGCCACAGATGCATATGGGGGTGAGACCTGAGGAAGAGTGACTGGTGACACTTCTGAGGTTCTGGATGGAACCCTCTCCTGTATTTCTGACTCCAGCAAATGGAGCTGCCATCAATTCTGTACCCCGCTGTGGCCCTCCTGCTCCCTGCCCTGGGCCCCATAGGACTTGGCACACAGTGACTGACAATGCATTTCTCTTGGAAAGAACTCAGTCCTCTGTTGGTGTCTCCTCTAAAAGTCCGCAAACGCCTTCATCTTTGGGTCTTTAGTATCTAGCATAGGACCTGCCACATAAAGACCTTTAACAAAATCAATTAGATGAATGAAAGGGTAACTTCAATTTTGCTGAGAGGCAAACGCATTTCAGCGGAAACCAGGATCCTTCGCAGAGATGGACGTTCAGCCTAATGCTGCAGAACACACAAGGACAAAGTTCACATACGCGGGAAGAAGAGTAAAGATGTTTCCTAACTGTGCATGCATTAAAATGACCTACAAGGTCAAAAAACTACGTTTTGCTGGCTCTCAGGTGTATCATAAGCAAAATATTGATGTGATGTAATACGGTATTGTATTAGCTTTTTTATTTTTATTTAATTTAATTAATTTATTTACTTATTTTGCCCTAAGCTATACACGGTTTCCTCACTTTCCCAGGGATGAGGCCCCTTGATAGAAGGCTGGCCTTCTGAGGAAGGCTGGTCATTGGCTTGGGGCCCTGGGAGTTCCCGCTGGGTCAGAGTAAAGGGGACCTGCTTCAGGCAACACTGCGACTCCTGCAGTCCCTCTGCCCCTTTCCTTGCTCTGAGCTCTCTGTCCCTCCTTCCGTTGGTCTGGGGCCTTCCCACCCCTCCTTCTCCCTATCAACTGGGAACATTAAGCTCATTTAATTCTTTTTATGATTGACTGACTGATTGAATTTTAATTAAAATCCATTCACACTGAAATGTTATCTCAACTAGAACCTACAGCCTTTTAATTGTGGAATTAAAAGCTTTCTCCCCATTTAGGCGTCAGTAAACAGAAGAACAAGCATTGGAGGAGGATCATGAACCCACAGGCAGCCTACCTGGCTGGCCCAGAGGTGATGTGACTCCCTCCGTGTTGGTTGACTGGAGGAGGCGGGAGCAGGTTGCTCCTCCCCATGCTGCCCCCTACTTGCCAGGGAAGGACCAGCCTCAGCCGAGGCTGCCAGCAACCTTAATAATGACCCACCCCCTCAGTAATACATTCAGTCCTCAAGGGGGAGAAGGGCGGGTCAGGGACACCAGGCCATGTGGCTGAAAGTGCCAGAGCCAGGATTCCCCGGGAGGCCTGACTCCAAGGCCACTGTCTGTCCTGTGGTGATGCCAGCTTCTTTAGGGCCTCTCCTTGCCACCCGAACACCATCGGGGGTCCCTGAGCTTGTGAACCGCCTCTGTGCCTGACCCTCTGCCTCACCATTTGCATGTTTGGATGTTACTGGCCAATATTTAATGACATTCTGCACCATAATTCCTCCCCCAACCCACTTAGCTGATATCCTCCCCTATCACTTTGCCTCTCCCGTGAGGTCTGCCTGTGGTGAGGGTGTATCACTGGGACATCCACACTGTAGCAGAGTTGAGTTTATGTGGGCCTCCTGTACCTATGTTTGGATGAAGATTTTGTGATTATCTGAAATGAGCTCCCAGGCAAAGGCCCAACTAACCAATGGCCCTAATGTGTCCACAGCAAGTGTTCTGGGTGCTGACCACCTGCTCTGGACAGTGTGCAGGTGCTGGGATAGAGCAGAGAGCAAGCTAACGCCTGGGCCCTCGTGAAGCATACACTCCAATGGGGGGCGGGGATATGCTTTTAAGAAAATTCACATGAAATAAATGCTAAGGAGGAAAATAAATTAGACTAAAGGAAACGAGGCTATTCAATAACGAGACTGGATATCTTATGTGGTTTCAGCAGTCCTGTTACTATCACAGGCATGACAGTAAAATTTAACCTCTAACTTGCTGGTGGGGGAAAAATACAACAATCATGGCAAGACTGACAAAATAAAATGAAAATGAAACCACCCCTTCTCCATTCTTCATAAAAATAATCCTGCCCTCTGTTAGGCAAAT
Source organism: Murina feae (assembly GCA_004026665.1). NCBI lineage: Eukaryota > Metazoa > Chordata > Mammalia > Chiroptera > Vespertilionidae > Murina > Murina feae. The sequence goes on along the minus strand of PVJC01004667.1, from coordinate 38,661 downwards.
GGCTAATGCCCCTCGCCCCCACCTACCTTACTCTCCTGTGTAATATGCACAAGGGCTTTCAAAAGCAGAAATCACAAAGCAAGCTAAGACGGTCACCTGTGAACGGGGCGCTCTGAGTCCTCACGGGACGGCGACTGGCACAGTCAGCCTCCTCTCTCACCCCAAAGGGGGAGGGCACGGTCTCTTCGGCAGGAGCTTCCGCCATCAGAGAGTCAAAGTCATCCTCCTCCTCTTCCAGGTCCTTCTTCCCCTCCTCCTCCTCCTCCTCCTCCTCCAGGTCCTTCTTCCCCTCCTCCTCCTCCAGGTCCTTCTTCCCCTCCTCCTCCTCCAGGTCCTTCTTCCCCTCCTCCTCCTGCTCTCCTTTGCTCGCTTCCTTCCCCTCTTGCTCTTCTGGGGGGAGCAAGGGATCAGGACCCTGGGAAGAGAAGTTCTGCCCCATCAAGCCCTGGGTGCCAGAGTCCAGTTCTTTAATGATCTGGTCGTACTGGGCAATGAAATCTTCACCCTCCGGGTCAACCCCTGTGGGGTCCGCACTGTGCTCTGCCTCGGAGACAGGGGGCGCTGACTCTGAGTTTGATACCTGGGCCATTGGGGGCCCCTTCTCTGGTGCTGGCTCCGCGGACACATTGGGAACCACATCGGAGTTGACCCTGTGATGCTCCTCCTCGGAGTCTGACTCAGGCTGAGGGCTGGGCAGGGGTCCGTTGTTCAGGGGGGGACTCTGCCCCTTGGTCTGGCCCTGGGCCAGGGGCCTGGCAGGCTCCTCCTGTGACTTTCTGGTGTCCTCGGCGTCCTTCTCCGCACACAACCTGTACACCATCACGTCGTCCTGAAAGTCAGACTCCTCGATGTACGACCCTTTGAAGCGCAGGATGGCGTTCTTCTTCATCTCCTGGATGTGTTTGGGGGGATCGATGGGCGCCGGCGGGCCAGGATTCTCCAGATCGGCCCCCGAGGAGATCCCGGTGTCATAGCTGTCGTCCCACTCCAGTTCCGTGTGGCCCCTGTCCTTTCTGGGAGGCAGCTGAGGCCCTGCCTCCCTGGGGAGCTGCTGGGGAAACCTGAGCCTGAGCGTGGGGCAGGCGGGGCTGGCGGTGCTCTCCTCCATCAGACTCTGGAGAAAGGTGTCAGGGTCTGGGGAGTCTCCGTCGTAGAGGGCGGACCAGACCCGGCAGTCCCTCATGCAGTGGAGGATGTTGGCGTGGGCCTCCCAGAGGTACTGCAGGTAGCTGATGTCCAGGGCTTTGCCGTACTCCACGATGCAGGCCGATGGGGAGGACGCCTCGGGGAGCGGCTGCTCCAGGGGCCCTGCGGGAGGCAGAGGAAGTCGGAGTGAATGAGCCCCGACACTTCCGAGAGGTGGGGGGACAAAGGCCCTGGCGGGGATGTGACTCCTCCGGCTGCTGAGACCTTTCATCAGCTACTTTGGTTCTAATTTCCGATTAAATGATTTCTGAATAATTTAAAATGCTTAGATTTTAAGAAGGAAAGATAAGAGCAGAAAGTCTACCCTCAAAGAAGATATAGAATCAACGTGGCCAAATACTGGCCACCTCCAAAGGAAAACTTCCTTGGTAGCAGTCCTCAGAGAAGTAAGAGCTAATCGTGGCAACCTCTCCGTTGCTGTGAGGATTGAATTGGGTAATATATCAGATATAGTGCCTGCCACAGTGTAGGTAATGATTTTAAAGATTTTTACTTTGATTCTAAAGTGGAGGCCTGTAATCCATGAATTTGGGGAGATTTTTTCTGGAAAACACTGGGTTTTTAGAAAAGCCTGTTGACTTGTGCTGCCTTCCTGGGAACTATTGGGGTTGATATATAACAAATAGTCTCTTTATAATAAAGTCTTATTTGCCACCAAAATGGTTATTTTTACCTAAGGATGCTTCAAGTGTTCCCATACTCTGCCTTTGATGTTTAAGTTCTTTACTGCATAACTGAAAAATAGGGACTTTGGGGGGAAAAAGGGCTCAAACAAGGAAAAATATATACTCCGCAGTTTCCTTAAACATCTCCCATGTGGCAAGTGCTCTATTGGTGCTAATTCAATCCTCACAACAACCTATGTGGTAGATAGTATTTTCTGCATTTATAGATTAAGAAATTGAGGCTGAGCCCTAGCTGGTTTGGCTCAGTGGAAAGAGTATCGGCCTGTGGATTGAAGGGTCCCAGGTATAATTCCAGTCAAGGGCACATGTCTGGGTTGTGGGCTCGATCCCCAGTAGGGGGCATGTAGAAGGCAGCCAATCAATCATTCTCTCTCATCATTGATGTTTCTATCTCTCTCTCTCCCTTTCCCTTCCCTCTCTGAAATAAATAAAATAAAAATATGCTTAGCCCTAACCGGTTTGGCCCAGTGGATAGAGCGTCGGCCTGCGGACTGAAGGGTCCCAGGTTCGATTCTGGTCAAGGGCATGTACCTTGGTTGTGGGCACATCCCCAGTAGGAGGTGTGCAGGAGGCAGCTGATGGATGTTTCGCTCTCATTGATGTTTCTAACTCTCTATCCCTCTCCCTTCCTCTTTGTAAAAATCAATAAAATATATTTTAAAAATATATATATATACTTTAAAAATCGAAGAGATCTTCTAAAAAAGAAAGAGAGAGAGAGAGAGAGAGAGAGAGAGAGAGAGAGAGAGAGAGAGAAAATGAGGCTGAGACATACTAGTAAGATCACCCAACTAACTGGTCAGCGGCAGAGCCACCACTCAAGCACAGGCTGTCTCCTGTCACTCCCTACTCTTATTTCGCTTGATGCCACACCTTTGAAAGCTTCTTGTCTCCTCATTATCTAAATCTCCTCCAGATTCAGCCAGAATGGGACCTTTAAGAATATACATTTTCAGGCCATCAAGGTGGACATAATTCATTTTTTATGGTTCTACTGCTAAAAGGTGTGTTGACCTCTTATCCCCTGTAAATAAAAAGACATTTTAAAAAATACTAGCAATATTTATTTAGCACTTACTACATGCCAGGTAGTCTTCTAAAGCTTTACATGTCCAAGGGCACTTATCCTTGGAACAACACTTTTAGGCAGGCACTATTTTATATATGAGGAAAACAGTTTAAAAGGTTAAGTAATTTGCCTAAGAAAGTAGCAAGCAGAGCCCAAGATTCAGAATCCTAGCTCTTAGCCACTGCACAACAATTATAGCATCTATCTTCCCACCCACCTACTGCAGATTGAAGGGTCCCGGGTACAATTCCAGTCAAGGGCATGTGTCTGGGTTGTGGGCTTCTTACGTAATCACCCATCCATTAGAGCATTTGTCTGCTGTAAGGAACCCTAGAGGCAGCATAGTAGAAAGAACAGAGGACCTACCCACCCGCTAGGTAACCTTGAACAAGCCAATCCCTCTCTCTGAATTTGTTTCTTCATCTCTAACCTGGGCATCCTACCTTCTCTGAAGAATTAAATATGATAACACAAGGAAAGAAAGTTGCAGGCATTCACAATTGTCCGTTTAACTTGAATTTTGAATTCTGTGGCAAGATCAGCCACAGAATCATTCTTGAAGTAACATTTTTAGTAAAGAAAGACATCAAGTTTCAAATATGTTTTTAAAAAATAATTACTTGGCAGGAAAATGGAAAAAATCCACATTAGTTTAACCAACAGGAAAATATACCTAAAATCCCTTTTGTTATACTACCACAAAAATTATTAATTTTCATGCATATACTGTATATTTAAAGAGCAAAAATCAGTATGACAACCTCAATTTCTGAAAATTACATTTATACCAAATAGGCTGATATTTTCTGAATCAAGCAGACTGGGGCCTAAGAGAAGTACGCCTGGATGAACAGAACCCAGATCAGATCACCCAGATCAACACCAGGACTGGGCCATGCGCTGGTGGTAGCAGGGCAGGCAGAACCCTCCTGGACTAAAACAGCCCTCTGACCACCAACAATACATAAAGCCCCCTCGTGCCCGCTGCCTGCAGGGAGCCAAGGCTGATGGGTGACTATTCCCATTTTACTTGTACAAGGTCAAGTGTAGCGGGCAAACAGTACATCACTCCTGTAGGTCACATGACTCAGACACTGTTGATGTACCCCAAATTTTGACATTTAGGAAACGTATGACAAATTTCGAGTTTTATGGTGATACATTGACAGGCAAGTGTCCACAAATGGGCCATTTCAGAAATTAAAATAAGAGCTAATTCTATCTTAGCTCTTCCATCTCCACATCCCTTGCCCCTATTTTGTTTGAGAAGAATAGTGGTATGCATCTTCCTTCACATATGGATTCTGAGGGCGACTTTAGAAATCCTAGTTAAAATAAAGGTCTGGGGGCATGGAATCGGCAACAGCTGCGCATGAAAATAAACCCTAATTACAAAGTGTCGTAACTCCTTACGATGCAGAAAAGGACTCCCAACCAAATATTCATAAAAGACACAGAGCTCATTGTCTTATTCTCCATCTTCTCAAAGAGACCCACATCCCCAGGAGAGACAGAATCTGGCATCCTTTTGTTTAAAGAGCATCACCAGCAAGTTCCTACCTGAACTATCGTGCGTACACTTTGACCAGAGGATATAATCTCTCTCTTGGTTCCCAAGCGTCAGGGTGATCCCACTGGAGCAGCAGACCGGGGTCAGGGCGAGTAGCTTGGCCGCAGACACCGAGTAGCAGTCTCTTTCCTTCACAGCCCACCTCTGACTCAGCATCATGTGGTTGCAAGGGATCAGGTACCTGGAATGACAAAGAGGGCGGCATTCAGTCTCCGCAATGTCCGTTCCCAACCAGCGCCTTCTAAGCCATAACCAGGACTAATGGCCAGGGGTGACCCAGCCTCTCCACACCCTCAATACATCTATCCCACCAGCCCCCAGGGTTCTCTCTCTTGCTTAAAATTTGTCAAGAGCTTCTTTCTTCTGATGGAACAACCCCCTGTGCAGAGCATTTGAGGGCCTTCACAATATAAGCTGCACAAACTTCCTCAGTTCTTAATGGAGCTGCTATCCTATCCCTCTTTGCCTCTGTGCCTCTGCACTTACTGTGACCTTCACCCAAAAGGTGCTTTCCCTGCATGACAAATGCCTTGACATCCTACCTACAAAGTCCAACTTCAGTGTCACCTTTTCCAGGAAGGCTTCCAGGCTACCTACTCCAAGAAAGAGCTTCTCCCTCCACTATGCTCAAAGACCTCTACTAAAGAAATAGTATTTAATAAGGCATTTTGGTGTTTGCCTCCTCAATACAATGTGCTCTCAGAGCAAAGGACCTCTTTCATTAATCCTATATAATAAAAGGGTAATATGCAAACTGACCCTAACCGCAGAACAACTGGGAATGACTGGTCATTATGACACACACTGACCACCAGGGGCCAGACACTTAATGCAGGAGCTGCCCCCTGGTGGTCAGTGCACTGCCACAGAGGGAGCTCTGCTCAGCCACAAGCTAGGCTGACAGCTGCCAGTATAGCGGTGGTGGTGGGAGCCTCTCCTGCCTCCTCAGCAGTGCTAAGGATGTCCAACTGCAGCTTAGGCCTAATCCCCAGTGGTAAGTAGACATCCCCTGAGGGCTCCCGAGGGATGTATGACTGCCAGCTTAGGCCCAATATCCTGGGGAGCAGGCCTAAGCCAGCAGGTGGACATCTCCCAAGGGGTCCCAGGCTGCCAGAGGGCACAGGCCAGGCTGAGGACCTCACCACCACCCCCTGAGTGCACAAATGTTTGTGCACTGGGACTCTAGTGCTGAAATATAATCCCAGAAACTCTGCCTCCTCGTGGGCACTGAAGGACAATGGAATCACTGCATAGTACAAGTCTCCTCCCATATTCTCCTGAGTGACTATAAGAAAATATGGTGGCCAAAGACTCACTGAGGGCCCCATTTCACACAAAATGCTTTTGGTTGGTGATCAAAAGCGTCCTAGTATCATCATGACCTATGGAGACAAGAAAATCTGATCAATCGTTTCTGACACCCTTAGAACACACTGTGGGGAGAAGAAAGTGTGTTCAAATCAAGCATATTTCATTATTTAGATTGGTAAACATGGATTTCTACTCTTTGTTTGAAATATTTTAAAAAATTATACACTGGATTAAACCTAATAAAGCTAGTTATCAAACATAACCAGTGTGTAGCTTGAAATTGTATTAGAATAAAGAGGTATTGGGAATTTATAACTTTGCGTTTAAACACATGCTTTCAGTAGAAACTAAGAATTTTCTTCTGAGTAAATTAAATAAAGGAAGATCCCCTGTAGGCTGAAGGAGAGATTCTACAACAAGTGGGGGAATCAGTTCAAATAAATAACCCCCTCATATTTAATGCATTACTTCTACTGTATCTTTATAATGAAGGCTTATTCCAGAGGGAAGGGCAGGAAAACTGTACACTGAGTCTCTGCCTTTCCATCATTTATAGAGAAAGATTTTTTTTAAAACACACAAAAACAAAACAGACCAACAAACAAAAATGAATGTTCAATGCAGCATTATTTACAACTAGGGCCCGGTGCACAAAAATTTGTGCACTCGAGGGGGGGGGCATCCCCTCAGCCTGGCCTGTGCCCTCTAACAGTCTGGGACCCCTTGGGGAATGTCCACCTGCTGGCATGCCTGGCCAGCCTGGGTGAGGGGCTGAGGGCCATTTTCAGGCTGCCCACAGCTCCCATTGATCCAACATCCCAACAACACTGGCTGAAATCAGGTTTCTGGGGTTTATTCATCTTCTATAATTAAAACTTTGTTACTTTGAGTGGAGGCCTAGGCAGGGAACCAAACCTCCTGTTTGCTTCAGCTCCATGGCTTCTATAATTGAAACTATGTTGCCGTGAGCAGAGGCCCAGCCAGCCTAGGTAGACAGTTTACTCCTGGTGCAACGGAAGCCTCCTGTTTGTTCTAGCTCTGTGGCTGTCGGCCTCCATCTTGGCTGGGTTAATTTGCATACAGCTGCTCTGATTGGCTGGCAGGCGTGGCTTGGCTGGTGGGCATGGCTTAGGTGTCTTGGAGTGATGGTCAATTTGCATATTACTCTTTTATTAGAGTAGATAGCCAAGTCAAGGAAGCAACCCAGGTGTCCATTGATAAATGAATGAATAAAGAAGATGTGGCACATAAACACAATGAAATATTACTCAGCCATAAAAAAGAATGATATCCTGTCATTTGTAACAACATGGATGGATCTAGAGGGTATTGTGCTAAGTGAAATAAAAGTCAGACAGAGAAAGACAAATACCATAGGATCTCACTTATATGTTGAAATTTTTTTAAGTCAAAACAAACAAACCAAACATAACAAACTCATAGAAACATAGAACAAACTGATGGCTGACAGAGGGGAGTGCATTGTGCACATGAGTGACAAGGTAAAGGGGATAATAGTGAGTAATTTTGACAGATGGTTACTAGTACTAGTAACAGATGGTTACTAGTATGGTGATCACATCATAAGATATAAAATGTTAACTCACTATGTTGTACACCTGAAACTAATATAATATTGTATGCAAACTATACTTTAATTTAAAAAAAGAAAGAAAGAGAACAAATGTCAGATGCTTCCCAATGTCAAATATCAAAATGAAGTGGCTGTCAGTAGCAAAAAGTCACTGAGGAATTTAGTATAAGTATTTCTCATCAGACTATCTTTTCATATTTACTCTACTTATTTTGTTTAGGAGTCTTATTTAAATTCAGAAAGTCATAAATATAATCACAAAATAATAAATATCTGATTTTAGGAGTCCAGATTACTCAAAGTCATCCCACAACATAGCAGGAAAGATATATATTGTCCATACTGTCCTCCCTCTTTTCATTTTTTCCTCAACTCTCTGCACCCCTTGTCTATTTTCTCTTTTCCTGGGTATCGCTCATTAAAACAAATCATCATCACTTCTGAAACAATTCAATGACAACCAGTTGATAACAAAGCACACATATTGCCTACTGCTCCATCGACAATAAAAACAAACAAAACAATGCAGTACAATAACGTAAGCAAGATGTTTTTTGTGGGATGATGATGATCTGAATAACAGACCACTAGGCAAATATTTAGAAAGCAATGTTAAAGAATTTCAAAAAAGATTGTTCCGTTTCCAAAGACAGTATGGTCACATTTCTCCTATTTGTCCTATCCTAGGCTGGTTGGCACCCCCCCCCCTAAGACACCTAACTCCGGTGCTAGATAGGAATGTTCCTGAAGTGCACACACAGCTGAGCTGGTCTTTGAGCAAAACAGCTTCTATCTGCACACAACAGGCAATGCAGTTCGTAAATCTGACAATGGACCAGCACTTCTGAAAAAAATACCCACCCAGAACATTCAGCAATGGCATCTGGAGGATTAAGCAGTTAAATTCTGCCAAACTGGGAAGAGCCAGGAACCTGGGGGTGACCTCTCCCTTCACTGCTCATCAACATTTCTGCCTGCCTTTGGCCTATCACATGTCACATCCATGGAGATGGATCATTTCTCCTTGGTTTTCTGTTCACTAAAATAGCCTCTCTTTGGGGAGTATCTTATTTCAATATACTTTTCTGATAATTTGCTATCTGAAATAAGGATATCAGTTGCAATTGGATCATCACTTTGAGATGTCAATATTTAAGAGTATTTTGGGTTGCAATGAAATTGATGTAGTTATTATTTATTTATGACATAACAGATAACTCCATTAAAAGGATTCACATAACCTTCACTGCTCTATTGCCTCCCAGATCTACAAATTTATCATGTACACTTGAGTGACAACAGTGGCAACAACAAAAGGATGGATTACAAATCTATTTTTTATGTCCCTTAAGATAAAGTTCAGATGAATAACAGAATAAGGACTTTTCATTGTCCTTGCTTTTGGTGCAGATTTTAAATCAGAAGAGACATTTTTTTCATTAGTTTAAAATGCATTTTCTAGAAAATTCCACTTCCTTAAATTTGTGCAATACCTTATATCATTTCAAGAGGTTTTCACAGATATCACCACAGTTGATCCTTCCAAAAACCTTATGAGGCAGCAAACTCCAAAACCAAAACAGGTCAAGTCAAATCAGCAGTTTACTCCTGGGGCCCTAGCTGGATTGCCTCCACTGTTCATAGCCTTGTTTTCATATTTTTTATCTCTTTATCTCTTTCTGCTGCAAACTTAATACTGTCCTCAATCTGTCTTCTAGTTCATTAAGTCTTTCTTAATCTGTATCTTAAATGCTATTTATCCCAAACACTCAGCTTTTTTCATTTTAATAATTACAGATTTTGTTTCTAAGAGCTCTAGTTGGTTCTTCCTCAAACCTGCTTGTCATTTTTGTGTGATTAAAACTATCCATTTTCTTAAAAGAAAATAACACATGTTGGTGAGGATATGGGGAAATCCATATGTTGGTGGGCATGTAAAATGGTGCAGCTATTATGAAAAACAATAAAAAAATTAAAGTAGCCCTAACTGGTTTGGCTCAGTGGATAGAGCACTGGCCTGCAAACTGAAGGGTCCCGGGTTCGATTCCAGTCAAGGGCATGTACTTTGGTTTCGGGGACATCCCCAGTAGGGGGTGTGCAGGAAGTAGCTGATCAATGTTTCTCTCTGATTGATGTTTCCAACTCTCTATCCCTCTCCCTTCCTCTCTGTAAAAAAATCAATAAATTTTTTTTAAATCAATATATTTTTTAAATCAATATATTTTTTAAAAAATTAAAAGTAGAATTACCATATGACCTAGCAATTCCACTTCTAGGCATATACCCAAATATATGCAGGGTCTTCTAGAGATGTTTGTACATCCATAGTAGCATTACTCACAACAGCCAAAAACTGGAAGCAATCCACAGTGCCTACCAATAGATGAATGAATTAAAAATAAGATATAAACAATGAATCGTATTCTGCCTTAAAAAGGAAAAAACTCAGACATGGTACAACATGGATGAACCTTAAAGACATTTGTATACTAAGTGACATAAGTCAGGTACAAAAAGGCAAACACTACTGATTCCACTTATATGAGGTACTTAGAGTAGTCAAATTCATAGAGTCAGAAAGTAGAACAGTGGTTGCCAGGGGCTGGGGGAGGGAGAAGTGGAGAGTTATTGTTTAATAATTACAGTGTTACTTTTGCAAGGTGAAAACAGTTCTGAGATGGATGGTGGTGATAGTTGCACAACAATGTGAATGTACTTAGTACCACTGAACAGTACACTTACAAATAGTTAAGAGGGAAAATTTTGTTATGTGTATTTTGCCACAATTATAAATAATTTTAAATGTAGGGGGAAATCAGTAGTTCAGGGGGCAGAGACCAGGAAGAAGAGGTTGCCCAGGGATCTTCCACATGCCCGACTTCTGTGTAAGTCCTCTATTCACTCTTCTCATGGATTCCCCCAGGCTGTGCGGCAGAATTAGAAATAAACCATTCAATAAAAGGCAGCCTTCTTCTTCATCATCATCATCGTCATCATCAAAGATACAAAGAAGAAAGCCTAAGATCAGATGGCTTTGTCCACATTTTTCCCATTATTCTATTCAGAACCTGAGATGAGTGTCCTACATGCACTCTTCTAGTAATTCTTGACCCAAGAAATAACTAGTCCTGACTTAGTATGTACGTATTTCAACAATGAGCTAATTAATTCTTCACCTTCATAAGGTACAAATCTGTGTTTCAAAAAAAAGCCTTACCTAATATCATCTCTAAGGACAGTTTTTAGCAAACATCACTTTTTAAGCAGACAAAAGGTGAGAAAAGGCCACCTTGGAAAGGTAGACAGACAACTTCCACCTCCTGGCTCAGCTGGCCCAGTATGGGGAAGCTCCACCCCTCCAGAGTGGGACCAGGCTTCCAGGTACACTAAAAAAGACACGTGCTTTTTGTGTGCCTCAGAGAAGCAGTATTCGAGAGTTTACATTTAAATATAATCAGGTTTAACCCTTGTTGGAGGCAAAGTCTAGTTTTGAGGTGTAGAAAGGCTTTAATAAGCTGCTCTGATGGATTTCACCCAGTGTTGCTAGTGCATTCTGTCACATCGGTAGAGATTTGACAGGAAGCTAAGTAATCCTTCTAGGACAGATAACTAATGCCCTACCCAGAGTACCCCGGGCATTCACTCCTAATAGGATTTGTTCTTTGCTAATGCCCCAAGAGTGGTTGCTGATGATGTGATCTAAACCCCAAACTTTTGTTAAACATAGAAAATGAATAGGTGATATTCTCCCATAACCGGATAACTCTGAAGGCCTCCACCACGATGCCACCACCAACCTTCCTGCCTGTTTTTTATCACTTGCTTTTGCAGGTGCTTATAGCTACACGGCACTACTCCTTCAGCCAGTGGTTAGCCAGCCATCAGAATACTCTGGACAGTTTGTAAAACATGCCCACCCCCAACTGGCGGAGCCAGACCCTCTGGGAGAAGGCCAGGAATGTGCGTTTCTAACCAGCTCTGGGGCGATGCCATGCTGCTGTCCCCAAGATGACACTCCCATCCCCTTCCTTTTCTACCTCTTTGGAAAGGCTGATACGTGTACTTGGAATGCCATCTCCCGGTAATTCTACCTACACTGTATCAAAGCCCACATGGGCGCCAGGGGCAATCCAAGTATCCTCCTCTCCCCCTGCTCTGGCTTCTTCCACCCTATTCCCCAAGAGGGGTCACAGAAAGGGTTGGGAAGCCCGGTAAGGAGGGAGAAGGTGTGTGGGGGGAGAATACCCAGGGACCCGGTGGCTTTTCCGCACCACCAGAAGGGGAGTGTTGAACACAGACCCCAGCCTACCCTCCCTTTCTTCCTTTACAGAAGCAGCTGCTGCTCTGGGGGACTCCAGAAGGAGAGGCAGACCTAGGCCAAGACAGGATTTGGGGTTCCTGAATCCCCTTGCCAAATGACCAAATTAATGTTGCCTTAATAGCAGTCTACTCTGACTCTCAAAACCTGTCATCAAATACCAGCTACTTGATGAAACCCTTCCCATTGGTGCCCCTGAAGGACACGCCTTTTCTACCTTGTACATTAAGTCCTTTCCAACTCATCTGCTCCACTCCTTCTCCCTGCTGACTGCACACAAAAAGTACTCATTAAATATTTACTGAATTTCATTGAAACATACATACAAGTTAGAGTGCACATTGTATTTGTACCATTACCAAAGCAATAATCACAGGAAATATATATCAACAGCATTTCATATTTAGAAAAGTTTGTTTTCTTTCTCCATATAGCACAGGTCCCCTTGTTTATGAAAAAGACATTCAGCCACGCCTCAGAAGAGCTTTTATAATAACTCTGAAAATTTCCAAACATCCTACCTTTTCTTTGCAGGAGCATACCTAATCTAATAAAAGAGTAATATGCAAATTAACCATCACTTTGAGACACCTAAGCCACGCCCACCAGCCAATCAGAGTGAGTATATGCAAATTAACCCAGCCAAGATGGCAGCTGGCAGCCACGGAGCTGGAACAAGCAGGAGGCCTGCCCTGGCTATGCAGGAAGCTAAGGTTCCTGCCTGCCTAGGCCAGCTGTGGCAACAAAGTTTCAATTATAGAAGATAAATAAACCCCAGAAACCTGCTTCCAGCCTGGGGCTCAAGGAAGCAGTGGGAGCTTGGGTTGTCAGGGGCAACCCAACACTGGCTCTGGTTAAAGCAACCAAGTTTCAACTTTGGAAGTTAAATAAATCCCAGATACCAGTTTCCAGCCAGCCTCTCTGCAAACAGCCATCAGCCCCTCATCCAGGCTGGCCAGGAACCACAGTAGGGGCCCAAACCCTGAAGGGGCTGTGGGTAGCCTGAAAACAGCCCTCAGCCCCTCACCCAGGCTGGCCACACCCCCATGGGGTGAGGGTCTCACTGGGGGGCTTGGCCATCCTGAAAACAGCCATCAGCCCCTCACTCAAGCTGGCCAGGCACACCAGCAGGTGGATATCCCCTGAGGGGTTCCAGACTATGAGAGGGCACAGGCCAGGCTGAGGGACCCTCCTGAGTGCACAAATTTTTGTGCACTGGGCCCCTAGTTTGTAACATAATGTATTTGACCCCCTGAAAACTTTTAACAATAAAACTAAAATTAGCCTTGGGAGATAGTGCAGAAATTAAATTGATTGGTCTTGATGATTTCTTTCCTTCGATGCACAGGCCCTATTTAGCCTATGTTACCAAAGAAATACATAATAGCAATAGTACAGAGTGAGGCTTTCATTAAAGGGAACGAAAGATGGCCACTCACCTCAGAACTAGCTGTAACATCACGTCCTCACAGTGTAAACCGATGAGAGTCCTAAATAGTGCCAGGGACACCACACAGAGCTGGGGAACAATAAACACGTTCTATTTCAGATACTGGAAGGACGGCTTCACTTCCACAGATAGCAAATAAATCAAAATTACAAAATAAAATGGCCTTTTCTTCAGCAGTCCTGAGGAAACATGCTGCTGCCACAGAGAATGTGCATTACGGGTATTCAGGCTATTGGCTCTGTAGGATTCTATTAGAAAGACTACGCCTGGAATTATGCTATTATGCAGAATTTCCCCCCTACCACATGACTCCCTCACAGTTCCTCCTGTTTAAGACCCCATAAAGATCTTACTTGTCACCTGTTTGCCTAAGTTATTTTCAGATATGATATGCATGATCTACAAGGCAGGGCTAACAGGAAACTGCATATGCTCTGGCCAAACTTCCCTCTCCAGTTCTCAGCCCTGAGCCGCAGCTCCTCGTGGCTTTGGGCAAAACTTCTCCTCTGTTCCATTTTCAGTTGTGTTGAGGGTGTGATACTACACTTTTCTAAGAAGTTCATTAAAACAAACAAAAAAAAAGACTTCTCTCACTCTCTGATTTCCAAAAAGGAAAGATACACAACCATACTGGAAAGAAACTCAAAGGTATATTATAAAATCGCCACGCCCTTTTGGGAGTAAGCACTTATCATTCTATCAGACCAGGTAAGTAATTACAATTCAGGCTCTCCTTCTTTGTACAGGATACATGCATTGGAGAGTTACAGGGACAGGCTTATCTGGATCTTTACAGATTAGAAATAGGAACAAACAGGTATTTTGTAGGAGGATATCTCTGCATAATGGACTAATTCCAGGTTTAGGCTTTCTAATCAAATACTATAGAATGGACAGTCTGAATATACATTCTCTGTTTACTCTTACAACTCAATGACAAAAAGACAAGTACACTGTGCTGTGCACCCAGACATTGATTTGAAGGGTTACTATGGTAACACTGTATATAATATAGTATTCTTAACTATAACCATCATGCTGTATATTAGATCCCCAGAATTTATTCATCTTATAGCTGGAAATGTATACTCTTCGATCAACACTGTGCAGTTTGATAAACTATAGTAGCTATTTAAGCTTTGATCTTTAGAGTAAGTGTATTGTTCCATAAACTTGACTTGTTCTTTCTAAAGGTTATTATTTGTGTATTATCAATCATTTGGTTCAGTTCCAGTTTAGAAATTTAACTTTCAATCTACAGGTATCATTGAATGTAAAGTGTATCTCTTGTAGAAGGCATATGGTTGGTTCTTCTTTTCTTATCCAGTCTGACAATCTCTGCTTTTTGATTATGTTTTTAACCTATTCACATTTAACAGTATTGTTAATATTGGATTTTTGTCTGCTGTTTTACTTTTTATTTTCATATGTCACATGACTTTTCATTCTCCTAGTCCTCTTTTGCTGTCTTGTTTTGTATTAAGTGAATATTTTCCTTAGTATAACATGTTTATTCCTTTAATAATAATAATAATAATAATAATAACAATAATATATCCTCACCCAAGGACATGTTCATTGACATTTAGAGAGAGGGGAAGAGAGAAAGAGAGAGAGAGAAACATTGATGTGGAGAGAAACATTGATAACTTGCCTCTCGTATTCACCCCGACTGGGATTGAACAGGCAACCGAGGTATGTGCCCTGACCATAATCAAATCTGCACCCTTTCGACAAATGAGAAAATGCTCCAGCTAGCCAAGTCACACCAGCCAGGGTTCACTAAATTTTTAAGCTATTTTATTAGTGGTTTCTCTCAGCCTTACCATATACATCTTAACTTATCAAACTTTACTTCAGATTTATACTAAATTAGCTCCTGTGAAATAGAGAAATATTACTCCTATATAGCTCTATCCCTTCCTCTTTTTTGCTATTATTATTATCATACATAATATATAATGTATGTATATGTTGCAAACTCAATAATCCATTAAGTTATTATTCTTTTACTTTTAAAACAATAATTGTAATTAAATAAAGATACACTTTGGTAGAGGAGGGGGGTTGCAAAGGGCAACAGTAATAGTGTAAGAGTATTTTCAAAGTTGATCAGAACTTCAAACTAAAGAATGACTTCCTAAATTCACAACTGCCCAGACTTCCATTTCAAAATACTTGAGGACAGAAATATAATATCTAACATCCAGACTTGCTACACTCTGGCTCTTTGGCTTCGCCTGCACTTACACCCATATGTTCTGCTGCAATGTGCCTCCTCTGAAGCACATTCTGCTAGTTCCACAGAAGGAAGTGCCAACCCAGACAAATTGAGAAACATGTCCTATAAAAGGCAGTAAGTGCCACCTTCCTGACAAAAGGACTCCTAATAGCAAAATGCATTATCTGTTTCCAAAGTAGAAAAGGTAATGGCTGCAAGAAAGAAAAGAAAAAAAAGGTGGGGAAGGGGGCAGAGAAAAAAGAATATGCATAATCTTATTCCAAAACGAACTCTCCTGAAATCTTACCCGAAATGGGGTGTTAATTCGACTGGTGAGTGTGTCTAGGATGTGAACATTCTCGTGCTGGTGCAACAGGATAAAACGGAGGAAGATCTCAAGTAGTGCTGGCTCGGAGATGCTACGCAGAAAAAGGTCCAAGTAGGCAGTTGTGGTCATGACCTCCTCCACAGTCACCTGGGACCAACGGCAGAGTGAGCACAGGTGAGCATCCTCCCAACACTATGATACATGCCTCCCCGATGGCCCCTGGCTTCACCACAGTGACCTCATCAAGGCAAGGACACACCTGCCACAAGAACACATCTCAGAGCTTCATCTGAAGCCCACAACCTATTCACACGCTACACTACCTCATGCTGCTTCCGCCCTTTAGTTCAGTAAGGGAAAAGCAAAGGCATAAAGAAGCCGTTCAATGTTCAGACAACTCTAATCATCAAATGCAGTTCACACACCATAAAGGTTTCCGTATGTAATCTCAGAGGGGAAAAAGATGATGGAAAGTATTTACATGGTCAGGAAAGGATTAATTAGATAGCTCATCACAACTTGTTTCATTATTAGTCATTCATTAAGTATTTGTGGAGACCTGCTATGTATTAGGAGCTGAAAACACTAAGAAGGTATTTTGGGCCAGGAAGATGGATTATACATACGACCTAACATACAAAATAATATGCTAACAAATGGCAAATGAGAGGTGAAGACACAAAGGGATGCAGATGTGCAGATACGTTTCTGGAAAGTTGCAAGTCACTGCATAGTGTGCATAAAGTGTTACCTATAATCCGCTATAAGAGTTTACAGCTCATAAAGTAACTGGATTTTTTATAATACAAATTAGTGTCTTCTACGTGGTGTGATCTGCCCCATGCAGTCAAATTCCCATCTTTCAGGAAACAGAACGCTCTAAAGAGTCAAGTTTTTCGAAGGGCTAAGGATGTGATGCTTAAAGCATAAAGAAATTAACGTTACCATTGCGACTGGGAATATTTTAAGAGCTAGCATACATCTGTCTTCCTAAAAGCAGAATATAACATCTCTTGCTGAACAGGGGACATCAACTGCCATATGGTCTGCAGTCCAGGAATACACAGACAGGGCTGCATGAAAATCACTAGGGAAACTTCAAAACTTCCCACTCCAATTCCATGCCCTATGACACAGGAAACACTTTCATCGGGATTACATCTTCTCTTTTCCAGTTTTCCATCTTCTTTATTTCTCCCTTTAAAAAGGGTACCTGTCACTTTATCATACTGTTACTGGGCCATTCCTTTTATATACATTTCTCTTCCCCTTGTAATTTTCTGCTTTCAAAACCCACAAAGCAGTTTAGAAACTAGATCTCCAAATCTGCTCGTATACGTCAGATGGGCCTGTGCGGATACATCTGTGCATTATGGCTTCAATTACTTCCACGAATTTCTTGCTTCTTAGGTATAGTCTAGGTCCATGAGTCCAGGTAGGTAAGAGATTACCAAGTCAGTTGTGCCTGTTTTCTTTTTTTTCTGAGCAAGGCAGGTCTGCATCCTGCATGTCAACCCACTCTCTCAGAACCCATTGACAACTCACCAGCAGTGCCCTGGATGGTGGTCTGAGAACGGCCTCAGAGGGCAGACACCCTTCCTCCACCTGCTTAGCACCAATGACACCACTGTGTCATCGGAGCCACTTCAAAGGGCTCTCTGTGGTCCAAATATAGCAAGAAATGTAAGCATCAACCACTTGACAAATAAATTACCTTGAGAAGAGTGCTTCTCATGGGCTGCCCCAGCTTCTGAAATAGGCTGCTTCTATCCTGTGTCTCCCAGTATTCTGTAGTTACTGACTCCTGGCACTCAGTCCTGTCCTGGGACACAGGCTGTCTTTTTCCTTATTACTCCAATGTGATGTCCTAGTCTAGCACCTGCGCAGCACTTAATAAACATGTCCTGCAAAAGTGACATCCCCCAAGGACCCAGTGATTCACATTGATCAGAACTGAGCTTCCTTTTTAATTCTCCTCTATGCTCTGCATGTGTCCTGAAGGCCCCAGAGAGAGGGGGCATTTGTAATGAAGATATAAAATAATAAATGTCACCAAGTAGCTGGGGCGGGGGAATGAGCCACAACACCTAACAGGCAGTTTCCTGAGCTCACACCCTTTCCACTACAGCAAGCTCGGGGTCCTTCTCCAGAAATTGAATCCAAAATCATTTAGGCAGAAGTCTAACTCCCTAAACGTTTTGATCACTAGAAAAAAATGTAGCATTGATCACTCCAAATGGACGTGTAGTTTCATCTTCCCTACTGAGCACTGCTGAGCGGACCATCATGCCGAACTCCAGGAGCTACCTTGGCACCAAGAATGCAGCATCAGCGTGCCCTCCACCCCTCAATTACACATGACCTTAATAAGCTCAAAGGCACAGCAATCAACTCCCCAGAACATAAGTCTCAGTCTTGAGGGCAGGAGGGCACTAAGCATCTATTTTGTTTACTATCTTAGGCTGGATAAATGAAAGATTTTTTTTAAAAGAAATCAAAGCTGTCATTTATAAGTTAAGAGAATTTAAGAAAGCACTTGGAAGGACAGCACATACATAATGTGGTATAAAAATGAAGGACCCAATTCTTCTGAGCATCAAATTGCACACTCGTTATAAACTGAGGTCACACTCACCTTAAACTAATACCTGAACCAGGAAAATCTGGTTCTTTCTCTTTCCATTTCTTTTCTCCTCCATATGGTTAGAGCCCTTAGGAGGCTTTTATCCCAGAAAATCTTCTCCTGGCCCATTATCTTACTTTTCAGAATCATCCTCTAAGCCAACAAATAGGCAACCTCCTTCGCAAGGATGAGACCAGAGCTTAAGTGTGATCACTTGAAAGTTTACAATAAACCAGGAGAAAGCGGCCCTGCTGTGCAGAAGGTAAAACAGAAGCTCCCACTAATGCCCCAAAGAGGAAGCATTAGCCAAACAGGAAGCAGCCTCCGATTCATGGTCCAATTACAAGAGTAGCTGTTGATAGTAAGACCTTCTGTTAATATCAGTCTGTAAAGAATTGTAGGTAGCTACAAATCTACATAGCAATTCTAGAAGAAATAGTAAATGAGGTACTATTTTACCACTGTAGAGCTTAGAAATGTTATTTCTTACTAAAAGTAGAACAGAATGACTATAATTTTACCTAAGGAAAACTCATTCCTACAAACAAATAATTATTCTTGACAAGGTAAGTACAACTGTAAACCAAAATAGTATATCTGCTTAGGTACTCTTTTTTTTCCTGGTTGAGGTCAAATTGATATATAACATTATATTAGTTTGAGGTGTATAACATAATAATTCAATCTTTATATACGTTTTAGTGATTGCCACAATAAATCTAGTTACCATCCATCACCACACAATTGAACCCCTTCACCTATGTCATCCACCCCCCCTAATTCTCTTCCCCTCTGACAATCACTAATCTGCTCTCGATATCTATGGATTTTGTTTATACCTGTGTTTTAGTTTTTAGATTCTACATATAAGTGAAATCACATGGCATTTGTCTGTCTGACATATTTCACTTAGCTTAATATTCTCAACTTCTATCCTCATTGCTGCAAATGATATTTTCTTCTTTTTATATATATAACATATCTTCTTTATCCATTCACCTATCAGTGAACACTTACATTGTTGTAAGTAATGTCCATACTACTCAAAGCAATCTACAGACTCAATGTAATCCCTATCAATATTCCAATGGTATTTTTCATAGAACTAGAACAAATAACTCTAAAATTTGTATGGAACCACAAATACTCTGAATAGCCAAAGCAATCTTGAGAAAGAAGAACAAAATGGAAGGTATCACATTCCATGATTTTAAACTATACTACAAAGCTATTGTAATCAAAAAGTATAGTATTGGCATAAAAACAGATACATTGATCAATGGAACAGAGTAGAGAGCCCATAAATAAATCCACACATATACAGTTATTTAATTTATGACAAAGGATCCAAGAATATATGAAATGGGAGAAAGGACATCTCTTTGATAAACAGTGGTGAGAAAACTAGACAGATACATGCAACAGAATAAAACCAAATCACTCTCTTATACCATACACAAAAATTAACTCAAAAATGTATTTAAAAATGTCACACTTGACACCATAAAATTTCCAGAAGAAAACACAGGCAGTGGGCTCCTTGCCATAGGTCTTGGTAATGATTTTTTGGATCTGACTCTAAATCAAAGGCAACAAAAGCAAAAATAAACAAGTGAAACTACATCAAACTAAAACCTTCTAAAGCAAAGGGAACCATCAACAAAATAAGAAGATAATCTACTAAATATTACCTACCTACATATATGTAGGCAAATCATATATCTGATAAGGGGTTAGTGTTCAAAATATATAAAGAACTCAAACAACTCACAGCAATAACAAACAAACAAACAAACAAATAAACAAATGAAATCTGATTTAAAAATGGGCAAAGGATCTAAAGAAGACATTTTTCCAAAGAAGACATGCAGATGGCCAACAGGCACATCAAAAGATGTTCAACATTACTAATTATCAGAGAAACGCAAAAAAAAAAAAAAAAAAAAAAAAAAAAAAAAAAAAAAAAAAAAAAAAAAAAAAAAAAAAAAAAAAAAAAAAACCACAAAAAAAAAACAACACAAAAAAACAAAACACACACACAATGAAATTACTTAACACCTATTAGATTGGCTATTATTAAAAAGACAAAAAACAGTGTTGGAGAGGCTGTGGAGAAAAGGGAACTGCATGCACTTTGGTGGGGATGTAAGTTGGTACAACCACTACGGAAAATAGCATGAAGGTTCCTCAAAAAAACAAAAATAGAATTACCATCCAACCCAGAAACTCCACTTGTGGGTATTTATCTGAGTGAAACAGAAACATCAATTTGAAAAGATCTCTGCATTCCTATACTCATGGCGGCGTTTTTCACAATGGCACTTTTATTGCATGCTATTCAACCAACGTTGTAGAAAGGAGCCCTGATTCAGGTACTTAATTTTACTGCTCTCAAGTCCAGTTTAGTCTATGCTTTGAACTAAATCTCTTTCTTTACTCCCCTTTCCACCCTTCACTAGCCCTTACCTGATCCACCAATCCCTTACACTGGTGTTTTTCAAACTATAGTTTGAGATCCAAAAGTAGGTAGTAAAATCAATGTATTGGTTCACTAATGGGTTAGACCAGATTCAGATAGAAAATATTAGAGTACAATGCATGTAGCAAAAGCACTGTGCAATTTGGTATACACATTTTATTGAAATTATATGTAGTACAATATATTATATATGTATGTGCCTTGTTATATATTCAGTAAAACACACACACACAAGCATGTAAGATCAATTTCTGGCTGTGCGTTACAGTCAAAGCATCTGAAAAATACTGAAGAAGCACTGCAGTAACCAAGCCAATTTACAGCCCTTTCTGCCACCCTCTCACCCACCCGTTCTCAGCACCACGTTCCTACACTCCAGCCCGTGACTGGCATGGTCTGGTCACGTGCATAACTGAGATCAGGTCTCTGAGCAGGATGGCAGCTGATTCACAGTACATTTATTCCTTTTTATCTTAGCCTAGGAGCTCCAACAGTACATTTCTTAAATTAAAATTTCAAGCTCCTCACATATGGAGAAAATAAAGAGTGCTGTCTTGTAAAAGGGGGGTGGGTGGAAAAGGAGGAGTTGACACTATTATAAACTCTCTCAAACAGGAGGCCAGAGCTCAGCCTGCCATCCTGCCCACGCGGCAGCAGCACATTAACTTAATGCACAGCGTAGGAGTGAAATTGAGCATATAGGCATTCCGACCTTTCTGTAATCAGCTCGCGTTGGGAAATTCCATTTGCATCTAAATTAGCACTAGAATCCTCCCTGTAATGGCAGGTTTATATGTGTCCTGAAAAATAAATTTCCCACCTGGTAAATGGGGAGAGAGAGAGAAAGAGAGAGAGAGAGAGGGAGAGAGAGAGAGAGAGAGAGAGAGAGAGAGAGAGAGAGAGAGAGAGAGAGAGAGAGAGAGAGAGAAGTGCAGTCACACTGGAACAAACAGGTGGATCCTATCGCAGGTAGCAGGCAGTGGGGTCAGGTGACTATTGCACCCTCTCCAAGTTAGAAGCCACACTTCTCAGGCATTTCCCTTGGTTAAGAGGAGAAAACTAACAAACAAGGGTTCAGCCGGGTCATCTGTGAGCCCTCAGCCTCAGCGGTTCCCACTGGAAAGTTGGGAATGAGACCTGGGTGAACTCAGCCCACGGAATCCAGCAGTGGGGACAGGGAAATGAGGCTGGATAGCAGGAGCCAGGCATGAAGTGGTCTTTATGGGGAACGCAGGCTGACCCTGCTGGCTGCTGCCAGAGAGAGACAAGCTAACAGGTAGGAGGCATGGCCACCAGAGTGCCGCCAATGGCAGCAGCTGAATGGGCTCTTCCTAGCCATCTTCTTCCCTCCAAGGACACAAAGCTCGAAGAACATTCAAGTACAGAAGGGAAGGCAGATACCCTGGTTCTCAGCAAGCAGCACCTCAGCCAAACACTCAGAACAGAAAACGTTCAATTACTCCAAGTCTGAAAGTCTGCAGTTGATAATCCAGGCTCCCTCCCGCCTTGTCCACTCACGCCTCCCTTCTGCTTATCCGGGACCTCAAGGCCACACACTTCAATGACAGGACAGTGACAGGACTCCTCCCCCCCCCCTCCCCCCAAACCCCAGAGTGAGGCTGCGGAGGTAAGTGGAGATGACTTCCAAAGTTGGTGAGCTTGGCTATTTATTACTAAAATATCTGAGGAAGGAGGAAATTAACACGATGGCTACAAGGACTTCAGCAACATATTTTAAGGAAAATATATTTATGATAAAGCCAGCCTTTGCCCTTCTTCCCCAGAATTTCTTTAATGTATCTGTAATGCATTAGCTATAATAATTAAATCAATTAAATGTCCATGAGCAGATTAATGAAATATCATTAGCTTGTACTTTCCCAGGGGAAGGGGATGGAGTAAACAAATGGCTTTTCGGAGTTCTTCCAGAACCTGTGTGGTGGAACATCTCACCCCCTACTGTAGGGAAGGCAGAGCTGGGGCCTGTGGGGGGCATGGCAGCCAGGCAGTGCAGAAGCACTCTGGGGGGCAGCATCACTCCTGCCTGGGCAATGGGGGCACTTCCCAGGCCCAGAGGCTTGCTGAGCACCACTCCCCAGGCCCACACCCCCATGCACTCAAACTGGCCCAAAAGTGAGGTGTGTGGTGTGAATAGACTCCTCTCCCAAGTACACGTCTGTTATTTGGGGTTTGGTTCATCTTTTTTGCATTCCCCACTTTGCTCTTAGTGTATAGATGACATTGTCATGAATAATACCAACTTTTTGGGGTTCCCCCCTGCCTGCACTTGCTGGCAATGGGCACACATCAGGAATGGCCCTGTGTAAGAAGCAGGAGGTACATGTGATGTTCCGCACAGGGCCTGGGAGGAAAGGGGAACAAATGCAGCTCTAAGTGCTTTGCTGTTATAAGCAGAGGCGGAAAGCGTTGGGAAACTCTAACTCAGACCTCCACCTCTGTGAGACCTGTACCCGGAGTTAGGAGTAATGCGAGCCTTGCAGAAAACACAGTTGCCAGCACTGAGTAGAAAATGAGGTTTTGTGGGTTTTGGAAAGAGTATGGGGCTTTGGGGCTACACAGACCCAAGTTCAAATCCTAACTTGTATCATGTTACTTAATCTCTTTGAGCTGATGTCCTCCTCTGAAAAATGGAGATCATTCACTATCTTTAAAAGAATTGAGAGGATTCCAGTTAATGTGCATAAATCTCAACACGTAGAGAGGACTCAGGAATGAGGAAGCCATTATTTTCTGATTTGGGGCATCCACCTTAAAATAAGATGAATCATGGCAAGAAAGGACCCCGAAGTGTGTGGGGCAGGGGGGGCATTTGGTGATCAGAGAACAAAATTGCCTGTCTGCATATTTGGGGGTGGGGTAGGGGTGGGCAGTACAATAGCCCATATAGGAAAAGGCCTACCTCCACTACAACCACATCTCTGCCCAATTCCTCCCAGGCATTTTGCTGAATCAGAAAGGGCGAGGTGGTCACAAGGGATGGACTAGAACAGGTTCCGAAAGTAAGTGTGTCCTAGTACAGGATAGAGTTAGAGGGAGGACACTGAAACTCTCTACAATATTATTTGTCTGTAATTGTCAGTGATAGCAAATTAAAACCTACTTCTAATGGCCAAGCTGACCAGTATCTGGGAGCAGAAATAAGGCTGCCACCACCACCAACAACACCCCTATCTAATGTCTGATAGACATTGCTGCAACTGATTTCAGTCCCTGCCCCCATAACATCAATATTCTCTCCTGTTGTCCATCATACACCTGTCCCGGGAGGAGTCAGCCAATGGCTACTCTGAAGCCTCCCTTCCTGTCCCTAGGTGTATATAATTGTACTCTGTTACTTCGCTGTAATATAACTTATCAGAGTAAAAATCAATATACTATCCATTACATTAGAACCTCATCCAACAGAAATACTCCGAATATCACATAAGGAAGATATTTCATCCTATGGCTCTGAGGTCAGACTTAACAGGGAAATTCTGAGGCATTTCACTTCAGAAGCAAAGAGCTGAAGAGTATTCCAAAGATCACTTGATCCATCACGTTCCTGTTTGTTCCAGAAATGTCTTCCCTTTTGACTCCAACCTCCTGGTTGTCATATGAAGAGGCATAAACACAACAGGCACATCACCGATCAGTTTGCAACACCAACCATGTAATTAAAGACATTCTCAGCATGACCTTCATTCAGCTCTTTGGGGCCACATAATCTTATGGGAACAGACTCAACCTAAGTCGAACGTATATTTACTGTAGAGACACGCCACCAGAAGGCTGGGGAGGCAGGCTCCGAAAGGAAGGGAGCGTCTGATGCCGGGCAGCCAAGATACAAATACCCATTAACTCTACTTCTAAGCCCAGACGGGATTTCAGCTTCCTTTGGCAGGACAGCTCCGTGCATCTCTCCTACCAGAAAGCATTCCTCGTGGATCAAAAGGAGACTCAGCCTACTATAAAGTAAACCTGAATGTAAACTGTTAACTGAAAAAGAAAGAAGACCTTCCGTCTATGAATGAAACTGTCTATGTAAGGAATTCTATGTGGAGCACAGGAGAGATCCAATACAATTTAGTTATGAGTAAAAATAAAACAAAGCTAGCCTGCTCTCATGCTAAGAAGTGGTGATGAAGAAATGCTGCCTTCTCCCATGCCCCAAACTCAACTTTCTTCTTTCCTGCTTTGAAATTCTACTAAACCAGCCGGCTCCCTTTCTCAGTTTTCTTAATGCATTTATCCCTCCTTTCCAATTGCAAAGTTACTGCAGCAACGACTCTGTCTGACCTACAGTGTGAATTCTCAGAGCACCTGGTGCACCGGCAGGTACTCAAGGGGTAATCAATAAATGTGTCGAGAAGGAAATCAGCAGCCCTGGAACTAATAAAAACACCCTGTTGTCACAGCCCATGTCGGGATGCCCTCATTAGCAAGGTGGGTAGATTAATCTGACAGGATGTGAACAGCAGAGGAAATTTTTCTTTTATAGTGAATAGCACTGCATTGAAAATACAGAGCCCAACTTAGGCCATGCTCTCAAATTAAGGCAACCTAGTCAAGTGATTCTTTGGGCGGGGGGAAAGGAATGCTTCCCCAGGCTTCCCCCTAATTTCTCTTCTTGATTAATAAGACAGTACTATTGAGTTCTGATGAGACTGACCTTCCACCTAACAGCAGAGGGGAAATGATTTATGAGCCAGACTCACAGCCAGCAGATTCTCTAGAATGAAGCACCTGAGGAAAATTCCAAGAAGGTGGCATCCAACGCCTGCCTCCCTCGCCCCCCATTCAGTCTGCCCCCTGGGTTACATGTATCACTTAGGGGTGGAGTTTGACACACAGGCCAATTCTCCTAGACACCAAAACTATAAAAAAGGCAAGTTCTGGTGATAAAAGTCAGATTTCACTCCTGGCTTATTTTCCACGAGAGACGGAAACACCTCAGCACAATGGAAGACTGAGACGACACAGAGGTGTCTGCCCGAACGAATTCAATCACTCTCATCTTTCTGGTTACTTTTCCCTGTTATCCCAAACCCGTCCATCACCTGGCACTGGACAGTCACAGGGCAAGACACGCAGAGGAGCATCCTGTCGCAGGTCAGACACAAAAACGAGGGGAGGATGGGCCCTTTAAGAAAGTCAGCGTAGG
Source organism: Murina feae (assembly GCA_004026665.1). Classification (NCBI taxonomy): domain Eukaryota; kingdom Metazoa; phylum Chordata; class Mammalia; order Chiroptera; family Vespertilionidae; genus Murina; species Murina feae. Next base: position 12,642 of record PVJC01004667.1, on the reverse strand, counting down.
GCAAGAGAAAACTACACCAAGAAGGTAAAATAAACCGACTATTAACTTCTTTTCTGTTTTCCTCGCTTTTTTGGTTTTCTTATGACGACTTCAAGACAAACCTGTAGGGCATTTGTTGCTGAAAAATTGTTAATGTTCTCTTAGGAGAGTGCAGGGAAAGAATAAAAGATTCACACCAACTTCGAGACCGGATTCTCCCTCCCCTTCCACATTTGTTCCCAAGAACACCTCCTCTCTGCCTTAGAGAAGGTGGGCCTTGTGTGAGTTCTTTCCTGGATTTCTCTGTGTAGGGAGGGTGGGACCATTTCCATCTTTTCGCAATTCTGATGCTTAGGAACCGAGTCCTTATAGGTACAGCATTATCTTCTTCACGCACTTGTTGAAATGAAAAAGAAAGGAATCTAATTTTCCATTTCAAATCAAAAGCAAGTGCAAGCTTAAATTATAACCCTAATTTCCCTCTCCTACAATGGGAGAGAAGTGATGTGAAGTCCTGCACAGAGGTGAGAGATGATGATCTGGCAACTGAAAGTGGTTCAGACGAGAGAGAGAGAGAGAGAGAGAGAGAGAGAGAGAGAGAGAGAGAGAGAGAGAGAGAGAGAGAGAGAAAGTTGTTTCGAACTTCTATTATTTTTAAAGTAAAGTGAGGTGAGAAGCACCATGCTAGGAAGAGAGGCTGAGCTAGTTATGTTTAGGGTCAAATACTTAAGGCTACTGCTAGGCTTCCCGGGACCCAATCTCTGGGCCAAACCAGTGCATACGGAGCATTTCTGCAAATTAAGAAAAGGGTCCCTCCCTGGGCAGAGAAGTTGCCCAGGCCACGATTTGGTAAGTAGATGGCTTGGCCAGAGCAGAAGGTGCCTTCTGCCAATTAGATAGCGGCGCCGGTTCCTGTGGACACAGGCCCTGCAAGGGCACACAGTCTGGTGAGCAGAATAGGAACTTCATCTCCCCTAAGTGCCCCCTTGGCAGGGCATCCGTGTGTAGTGGGCAACCTTTACAACCCTATACCTGTCCAGCCTGTGTTTTTCCAGTAATTATAGTAACCGAAACTTCTAGTTTCCCATCAATAGAAAGAGAATTTCTCCCTTGGGACTAAACCCTAACTTTATAGCTAAAAAACTACATTTCCCTACTTCCTTTGCATCTAGGTGTGGCTGTAGATATCCTGGCCAGAGAAGTATAAGCACAGTCAGTGCACGGAATAGGGAAGGATCATTAAAGTGAGTTTTCTTTTACATAAAGGGAGTTTTCCATTATCCACAGATAATCCTTATGCAAACTGATACAGTGTTTTTTTCTGAAAATAAGACAATTTGCTTTCGAGTAAGTGCTACAAAGATCTCATCTGCAGCCTATAAACAGTGCCTGGCATATGCGGGGTGCTCAGAATTTATTTGTTGAGTGAATTGAATTGATAAGTGAATGTTTCACATCAAGAGAAGGCCAAATAACATTTGCAGCCCATGATAAAGCAGAGACTCATCTCCTAATCCATTTTCCAAATAATCCACCCAGGCATGAGAACAATGGTTTTCAAATTTAAAAAAAACCAGGACCCATTATAAGAATTATATTCACAGTGACATACAATATTTACCATTAGCCAGTACAATGCATCCTGATATTTCCTATTCCATTTTTAAGTGCTAATTGTCACCCACCAAATTGACTTTTTGATTCATTCATGTGACAAGACTCGGTGTTTGGAAACTATTTTAAAACATATAGATGTACTTACTTATCTATTAATTAACAAACAAGAGCCAGTACTAAAGTTTAATTTTTTTATTATAAACCTAAAATATTTTAAATTAATGGAAAGAAACAGTAGAAACAACCAAAACATTGTGCTTATTTTGTCTGAAATTTTTATACAACAGTGAAATGTGATCACTTATGTTGTGAGGGCTCTACAACATAAAATGTATATTGAATCTGCCCTGGGAAAACCTGCCTGGGACTGGGGAGGAACTGAGAGCTAGCTGACCCTCCTCCCCTGTGTCAGCTCCTGCTCCCTCTCTCAGCACGGTCCCAAAGCCAGGCTGTCCTTCCTCCAAGTTTGACTCCTAACTTTCTACCCTAGAGGGCTGACTACTTATAGTAGCTGTTCTTTCTCTTTGCTGATAATGAAATGCAAACGTGCTTCCTTTCTAAGCTGTACGAATGAAAATTTAAGAAAAGGCGTCACAAGGTATAGAAAGGTATGGACTGCAATGGACGTATATAAACACTTTGTTTTAGTCCTTCGTATCTGGTGACCCAGGCAAAGGATCTTTGGGCATCTCAAGTGGCTGTGAAACAAGCATGGTGTCTGGCCTGCCTGCCGTGCAACCCAGCACAGTTCGTGATGAGATGGGATGGAAGCTTCTGTGAAAAGTGTCTTGCTCTGCAAATTTTGATGCAACATAAAGAAGTGAGGTTCTACAAGATAGTAGAAGAACACTCTAGAACTCTTAGAGGGCTTCCTAATCCTATATAATAAAGAGGGAATATGCAAATTGACCATCATTCCGGTCAATTTGCACCCACAGCTGAGGCTAAGTTCCCATAACGAGCCTTGAGCAATCAGCAGGGACCTGAGGCTGCATGCCCACCCACCTCCTGCACAGGGCTTGACAGGAGACCTCAGGTCGTGCCTTCCACCCGCAGGGCTTGACAGGAGACCTG
>PVJC01004666.1:0-62463 GCA_004026665.1 Murina feae | reverse complement strand
ATCAGGGAGCAGGAAAAGGCTGGCCTGACCACGAGGCGGGGTTTTCCCTGCTTTCTGGTGGCTGGAGGAAGATGGGCAGTAGGCAAGCTTGGGAGGCAGGCCGCACCCAGCCCTGGTCACAGCTCAAAAAAGAGAACAACATGCAGGGGAGGGCAAGAGTCTGAGAGATCAACATAGAGGGAGTGCCTGCTCCAAGCCTTGATGGTGTGCCTGGGGCAGGCCCCCAGCTGGTAGACACACACAGGAGGACTGCTCCGAGCCTCAGATGTGGCTAGGGGCAGGTCCCCAGTGGCCACACACACACACACACAAAAGGCGCCTGGCAGACTGGGGCCATCATAGGACATCCACTGAGGGGTCCCAGACTGTGAGAGGGCACAGGCCGGGCTGAGGGACTCCCTCCACCCCGAGTGCACAAATTTTTGTGCACCGGGCCCCTAGTATATATATAATCTCTCATGTTCAAACGTTGTTAAATCGTGTTGTTTACCCATATCTTCAGGAAAAATTCACTTCTGTCATGGTAAACAACCTGCTTCCCTATTTATAATGGTCTGATCCTCTAGCAAGTTCAGCGCAAAATTATAGCTAATTTGCCTACAAACCATCAGGTGGTCATAATAATCTGGCCACTCAGTGTATGTGAGATCATCTTCATAAACTGGTGGCGTTTTCTGAGCTAACTTTGTTTTCTCATGGCCAGACCTTCTTTTCTCATGAAGTTGAAGCACCATTTTACCTTTCCTGTAAAATCAACAATGTTCATTTCATTTGCATTCTTGCCTGACAATGAATAAGCTTGGTTGACACACATAAGCCACTCTGGGACTGCTCCATAATTCAAGTTTTAAGCCTCTGCTCCAAGTTTGCCCATGTTGCTGGTTTTCCTCTGAAGGCTTTCTTCTTTTTTGGCACCTTAAGGAGTTGTTCTTCCTGTTTTCTCCACTGTCTGATCATAAACTCAGTGGGAGGTGGTCCAGATTTTCTCTCTGCAGCTCTTTCCATGCTCTTTCACATAGCTGATTACATTTAGTCTGAATTTATCTTCTTATTTCTTTGACATCTTTATGGGCTCAGAATGCTCCAGTCCCTGTTGCGTCTGTGCACTCCCCACCTCCACCTTCAATTACAGCATCAGCTGACGTCAGTAACAATAAGGCTTATGATTGGAGAAAGCCTGTTTGACAAGGTATGGACAGCTACGCACCAGTGCAGCCCCCTCTTCAGCTGACTTCTGTGTATAAGATGCCCCTCAATTTTCAGTCTAACGATTTTAGAAAAAAAATGGAGTCTTAGACATGGAAAAATACGGTAAATCTTTGTGTATATAGACCTCATAGTCTTAAGTACTCACTCCTTGTGCCATGTGAAAGCAGTATTAGTGTTCGCTGGCACAGTGTTTATTTTTTCAACAGGGATTTTCTGTGGAGATGTTGGTTAAAGGGGCAAGCTTTCAGTTATAACACTAATATGTTCTGAGGATCTACTAGATAGCATAGTGACCATGTCAATAATACAAAAAAAAGATAACTGAAGTAATGGACATGTTAATTAGATGACTTGTGATTATTTCATAACATTTATGTCAGATCACCACATTATACTTCAAATATGTACAGTTTTGTCTAATATACTTACTAAACCAGCCATTTCCTGAACACCACTGTGTTCTATGCTTTGCACTGGGTATATGCATGCAGAGATGATTAAGACATGAGCCTCATTCTCAGTGAGTCACGGAGTTAGTGGAAGGCTAGACTGCCAGTCTTGCCTCCACTTCTCCAATCCCAGGCCATTCTCTTGCTATAAATGAAGGAATATTATGGAACATGCATATATCACTCCCCAATTTAAAACCCTTTAATGGCTCCCTATTCTCCCTCCGGGTGAAATTCGAGCTCCAAAATATGGCCCTTTATGATCCAGTCTGCCTCCCTCTCCTGGCACATCTCTTGCTGCTTTCTTACCCGCTTACACTTCACACCAGCAGCTTCGCCTCCATCTGCAGGAGCCCCGGACACTTCTGGTTCAGTATCCCAAATGGGCAGATCTACAGCCAGTTCAGGAATGGAGATTATTTTTCCAGCCAAGAGTTTTTTGGCTGTAGGCTCCATGTGTTGGGCCTTAGGAACATGGAGATGTGTAGGAAACAGTCGCTGTTCCTGGAAAAGGAGAGAGGAGCATACTGGGAGGCGGGAACAGAACGAATAGAGGCTGGAGGTGTGAACAAAAGTGGATATGTTTGGGCAGGGATTAATCGTTTAGTCCAGCTGGAACATAGGGTGGGTGGTTGGGAGGGACAAAAGGTGAAACCAAAGAAGTAGACAGGAGGGACCAGATTGGGAGTGGCCTTCTGTCATAAACACACATTTGAGCTTCATATTTCGGGCAGTGGGGAATCAGCTAAGATAATTGAGCCAAGGAATGATGAGATAAGATCTGCACTGCACTGAGTCCCAGGCTGAAGGTTGAGTGTTGGACCCAACCTCTTGTTGCTTCTCTGGTTCTGAGAATCTGGCCAAAGCTACCCCTCACCCCAAACTACTGTTACTGAACTTGGGGTCAGGGGACAGTTTGCTAAAAAGAATTCTTACAGGTGTCCAGTCTTTCATCCTTCATCCTTTGAAAGGATTGCCTGGAGGTCTCTGTTCTTGTTGGACCACTCACCAGGAGTGTCCACTCCATGACTTACTAATTTCAGGCAGGAAGGGAAGGAGCATTGTGGCCCAGTGGGCCTTGCCCTGAGTGTGTGTGCATGATTTGTCAACAATCGAGTATTTTATGGGAGTTTATGGGACTTCATTAAAGACGTTGGAGCAGGAGCACTGTGGGACATCAGAAGAGACCTCAGCAATAAACCGCAGCTCCAAGCTTTGGAATGCAGTAAATGTTTAAGAGACTTCCTTCCTTTCATTACTGAATTTTACTTTACTTTCATACCAGTAAAGAGTTGTGTTTTAATGGTTGAAATTTCTTGATTCCGTTTTCCCCAGGTCTGTTTAAAAGCTACATTTTATCTTTGAGGATGTTTGGCTCGTGGTAGAGGAAGTGCTGCCAGCAAATTCAATTAACTGGCAGAGCTCACAGATATTGTACACGGATTTCTTTTTTTCTTCTTTTTCACAACTGCTACATAAACACAGCTGGGTTTAATATTTGTCGTAACAAAGATTTAACTTGAATCATTTTACTCTGGGTAATTAATGCGTGGAATCTCGGCTACTTTTTCGTCCGTTTGTAATCCTCTGCATTTCTTTACTCTGGCTATCCAGATAATGAAGTGTGCTCCTCTAGGTCTTTGCCCTGCCTTAAAACTGCTTAATATTTGGCCGTTCCCACTAGAGAGCAGATGCTTTTCTTTGAAGAATTGAATTTCTGTCAGCTCTTTTATGCATCATGTGTTTGGAACTGTAAGTGGATCAAGTTGTTCATCACAGCAGGGACACTGTGAAACACATCTATTATACACACTTCCCACCCCCTTCCTGTATTTTCTCCCCTGAGGAGGTGGAGATGCCCAAATCCCCTTGGGAGATATCTCACTCCATGTGGCTGCATCCATGTGATCCACTCTGGATCTGTCCTGGCCGTATCCTTAAGCGTGGAGATCTATATCCATTCAGCCCAGATTGCTGCTGAGACAAATCCTGCTTTTATCTGTGTAAACACCAGGCACTTCATTAACTCCCAAATACACACCCAAGTTCGGGTCACTAAATAAACCCACCAGGCTTAGCATAATGAGTGACATTTCAGTAATTGATGCCCTAGAAAATGTTCATTGTGAGCCCATCATTCTTTTTTATGCTAATACTAGGGGCCCGGTGCACAAAAATTTGTGCACTCGGAGGAGTCCCTCAGCCCTCTCGTGCTAATATAATGGCTTGGGTAGTTTTGACTTTGGAGTTGAGCTAGCATGGACGAATAGGCACCACTTTTCAGGCTTCAACTGTGTGCCTGCCACTGTGCTTGGTGCACTGGAAATCTTGACTTTTTAAAAAATATATTTTTATTGATTTCAGAGAGGAAGGGAGAGGGGGAGAGAGATAGAAACATCAGTGATCATTGAGAATCATCGATTACCTGCCTCCTGCATACCCCACACTGGGTATTAAACCTACAACCTGGGCATATGCCCTGAATGGGAATAGAACCATGACCTCCTGGTTCATAGGTCAGTACTCAGCCACTGACCTATGAGTCATGCTGTCTAGGCTTGACTTATTTTTTAAATCTTTACCCAAGGACATACTTATTAATTTTAGAGACGGGAGAAGAGAGAGAGAAACATTGAGTGGTTGCCTTCCTGTACCATCAATCCCACAACCTTGGTATGTGCCATTGACTGAGAATTGAACCCCGCAACTTTTCCTTGTATGGGACAACGATCCATCCAAGCCACACCGGCCATGGCAAAAAAATTAATATTTGATCTACATAACAGTCCTTTGAGAAGTAATGGTAGTTACTTTACCCTATCCAGTTAATAGCAGCTGACTCAGGACTTGAACTCGGGTCCATTGGAATCCAGTGTAAACCAACATATTATTTTTTGGGTATTGTACCTTATGCTCAGGGTTTGCTACTCATTCATTCATTCATTGGTTAATTAGTCAATGCATTGATTTATTACACCTGCTTATTACATGCTGCCATTTCTCCATTCGATTCCCCCATTCCATGGCAATTCGCAGGCCAACTGGCTTTTATGAACAACTTGTATCTGTAAATCTGAACTGGAGGTGATTTGAGTCCTTTATTTAGTTTTGTTTTTTCCATCAGAACTCAATGCAAATACAGTCCAACTTCCGCAAACAACCTACCATTTTCTTAGAGTTTTCATTTTGCATATTTCAATCCCCAGATTCAGCTTTGAACTGACAGCTAGAAAAAAAAAATCCAAATCCAAGTAGTTTATTTTGTCAACACAGCTTTGAAAGCAAGTCTTGATGTTCCTGCTGTGATATGCTCAGCTTTTGGGCCTCAGATAGTGGTGCAGAGGGGAAAAGTGCATTTTGGTGTATTTTTAATAGATAACATTCAATTTGCAGGAGTCATTACGGGATATCACATGTCTGACTGGAATACCACTGATCTGTGGAATTAATTTTAGTTAAATGGGAAGGTGGCCTTTGCTCACAAAGAAAGCCATTAGTCTCTCGATAAACAGTTTTAGTTATGATTAACTTGAGTCTTCTTCTAAACACTTTCCATTAGAACCAGGCATGGTGTCCTGGTTCATTAGAAATAGAGCAGCCCCTTTATTTCTGATTTGCTGACCATTTTATTGTTGAAAGATTTGGTGTGTGTTTTTTTAATTGGTAGAGGATACGTTGTAAAAAAGAAAAAATCCATGTATAACTTTCCTTTTGCAAGTGCATCTCTGTTTTTTCAAAGGTAACTTAGATTTTTATTTTGCGTATTGTGTTTGCAAGAGAATGGCTCTTGGTTTATTCATGTTGACAACTGAAAAGCCTTAGACCTAATTAAAAGAATTTCCACGAGCACCTTTACTGAACCATTTCATTACGCGGCACTGCACAGATTGCATTGTGAAACATGGTGATGGTGTAGATCTGACCTTTAAACTTAAACTGCCAGAAGTATGGGGAGAAAACCCTTCTTTGAAAATACTCCCAGATACATACATATATATAGGCATACGTCCATGCACATATTTGGTTAGAATTAATCTTTTTACTGAATGACCACCTCATAATTTAAATACACATTTACTTTGAGTTCATCTTCCTATAGCTTGGGCAGATTTTCAGCTGCATTAACAAAGTAGTGTGTGTGTGTGTGTGTGTGTGTGTGTGTTTGAAGTTAAATTGTTGTATAGGGAAAACAAAGACAATTTCACTTCCTCTGGGCAAAAATAAAAAAGTGTATGGAAGAAGATAAGCTTTGCCAATAGAAAAATGCAAGTCTTTGCTGCTGTATGTCTCAGGATAAAATGCTGAGGTAGGGGTTACATGCATGGGGAGATTTGCACCAGACTCCTCCCGAGCTTTATTTGGCAGATAGTGGAAATGGGTCTTTTGTTTTTGTTTTGAAATTGTATTTTTTTACTCCAAGAATATCATCCTAAGGACTTGATCGTTTGTTCATATAGCATGCTCAACAAAGCCATTATAGCACAAAGTGAAGTAGCCTTCACATAATGAAAGTTAATCCTTTTGTCTGACCAAAAAAGCTGCTTAGTATTGTAATGCTTGCTTCTAACTTTCTGACTTAATACTCAGCCTGTGAGATGTCAGGAGAGACAGAGGGAGCAGAGACCTCGGCCCCTGAGGTCAGAGCCAGTTCCAGCTCCGAGCGCTGCCTAACTAGCACAGTCCCCACTCCCCCATGGAGAACAGAAACTTTGAGGGGGAAATGGAATGCAGAAGAAGCAATTAAAGCCAACCAAGGTCAAGGTACAACCATGTTCTCAAGAAACAGAAAAGCAAGAAGTGAGAGGAAGCAATAATGGAGATATACTAAGATGGGGGAAAATAAACCAGTATCATAGATAAACCCAATTTGCTAGCCCAAGAAATGCTGGCAACAGTGAGAAGTAATGGAATAGCACCAACTTCAGAGGAAGACAGACTTGAGCTTGGCGTTGGCCTCTGCCCCTTGCTGCGCCAGCCACCAGCTACTTACTGGCTATGTGACATGAGGCTGGGGCTCACTTTCCTCATCTCTGTAATGGGGATAACTGCCTGCTGAAATTTTCGTACACTGCTGGGTATGAAAACACCTGTCACGGCAGTTGGTACCTAGTGGGATACTTCATAAATGCTAGTTCCTGTTCCTTTTTCCTGGTAAATTCCCGTTTGCCCAGAAACTGTTACTGGGAAAGAGAATGAAGTGGGATTGCCTTTACATAGCAAGACTTTTTGCTTCTAATCGAGGCAAGAACTAATCGAGGCACAGGTAGATAACACCATGTCTGTGTGAAGACAGCAGGGGGATCCAGTGTAGATGCGCCCCAAGGATAGGACAGTACAGCAGTGAGTAGTCCCTCCGCCCCATCCACACCCAGACATCTTCCAAGAGACCCTGTAACAGAGCCCTGACGCCTGCTTTATTTAGGAAAAGAAGAATCCATTTGCCTTAGTCCTTGAGAGCCATTTTTTAAAGGCACAGTGAAAGTGTGATTCTATTGCCCTCTCCCAGCTGCTGCTGGATATCTGAATTGTCCAACAGAAATCTTTAAACTCCAAATCTGACACTGAGCAATTAATGCATCTGCTCAGGGGCCCCTGCACTTGAGCCAGACATTTAGAAGAACTGTCCCTCAACTTGAGGTTCCGCGCTGAGGATGTTCATGTTCCCTGCCTTCCTAAGTGCTCGATCTAATAGAAGAGAGAGACAGACATTGGATTGTTGCACATCGCTGTGTCCCTAAAGGAAATCTATACTGAGAGTATAAAATGGGGGACCGCTATCTGGTCTGAAGGGGGTCAGACTGAGGAAGTGATATTTGAGTTGAGATCTGAAGGATGTATAGTACTTGATCTAGGACCCTGTGTTGTCCAACATGCTAGCCACTATCCCCATGTGACTATTTAAATTGATTTAAATGAAGTAAAATTTAAAATTTCAATTCCTGAGTCACACTAGCCACATTTCAAGTGCTCAGTTGCAGCTGCCACGTTGGATCACACATATGCTAGATTATTTACGGAAAGTCCTGTTGGATGGTGCTGAATTCTAGGGAGTGATGGTAGTGAGAGTTCTCCAAGCAGAGGAACTAGCCTATGTGAAGGCCTTGGGGTGTGAGGGAGGCCAGTGTAACCAGGACCCAGAGGGTGTGGCTATAACCAGGGATGCAGGAACCTCGCATCGGAAAGAGGCTGGGGCCAAATCACTCAGAGCCTTGCAGGCCAGGCTGGAACTTCAGTGTTTGTCTTCAGAGCAATAGGGAAGTTGCTGAGTGACCTTAGGGTGCCAGTGCTGATGGAAGGAGATGGATGGGAGAGTGTTAGAGGAGGACAGATGAACAGTATGCCGTCTTTATTCTCCCCTCCTTCCCCTGCAGGTCGCTACCAAGTGACAAATAATTCTGTATTTGTTGAGTGCCAATATGAATTGCAAGGGTTATTTTCATTCTACTGGGGAGGAAGATAAGTAAACTACCGGTTGTACAAAAGGCTAAATGATAGAACAGTGATGTAGACAACATGAGAGCCCCCTTCGAAGCAGTAATAAGCTAACTTGGGCTGGGCTGGGGGAGCTTAACTGCATGTCAGGAGCTGGGCCCTGGTCCTTTGAAATTCTGTCTCAGCACAGCTTCAGTGTGGAGCCTGCAAAGGTGAGGCATCCACCTAAGCCACAGGCCAGTGTGCCCTGGGAAGGAGCTCCTTGTTGTGACAGAGGACATCACAGAGAGTCAGAGGCTTTTTTTTTTTTTTTTAAATAGGAGGGTTTTGTTAGAGAGTATGATGAAGAACATCCCAGGCCGAGGGATGATTTCTTGGCCTCTGAAATTGAAGAGAAGACAATGTGGGAAACAGAGCTTGAGCCAGGTCCAGAGAAGACCTTGAACATTGTGCTAAGGAATGTGCACTTTATGTTAGCAGCATGGAACCACTGCTGTTTCAGGAAGACAGCTCAATGCAAAGGATGGATTGGACCAAACAGGAAATAGAGGAAGGGCCACCAGTTGTGAAAGGCTGTTGCAGTAGTCCAGGTAAAGGATAAAACCTGAACTAATATCAAAAAGCTCGCCACATCCATTATCCATTTTACACCCAATATATTTCTGTCCTCAGTGCATGTTGGTTGCAGATGCCTCATTTCACAGCAGAGGAAGCTGAAGCTCAGAAAGGCTAAGAGAGTAAGGAAGCTGGGTTTCTAACCTGAGACTTTGGCTCATGTGATGCAAACTTTACCTTCTTCTGCATGCGGAATGCAGGGGGGTGATAGAGAAGCAAATGAAGCCAGGAGACCTGAGAGGTAGAGCCTACAGTGACCAGGTAAAACAGGAGCCGGGTAGGGTAGGGAACACTGCATTTGTTATTGGACATGTTGCGTTCGCAGTGTTACATAAGACTGCTCTAGTTGTCCGTGTTAAGTCATTCAGCAACCACAGGTCCATTTTGCCTTGCAATTTGGGTGTCATCTTAATGATGGCCCTCTGCAGAAGGGGGCAGAATGAGTGTCAATTTCTCCCCCAACCCTACCGGACTAAGACCACTTTCTTCTAATGACCAAATATGGTCCTAGACCTGCCTCAAGGCAGAGGCTCAGCCACTGGAAATGCCTTGCAAGAGGTCAGAACACTCGCCATCTGTTCTTTCGTTCGGAAGAAACTGCTGGGTGACCGGGCCCTGTGGACCTCCTGGGAACTCGGAGTCTGGCAGGAAAGATGATAGACACTGCAACTCACCAAAGAATCACCTATCCAGTCCCAGGGGCCCAGGCACAGTGTCATTAGCCACGTCTCAGGGGTTAGGGAACGCTTTGCAGATGAGGGGACATCTGGCTTCCGTCTTTCCCTTAACCCAAGGCAGTGTTTAATTTGACTATTAAAGAAAAATACCTCATTTAAATTCTTTATTATAAAAGTAACATATGCTTTTTTATAAAAGATAATCAAAACAATCAAAAGTTCATAAAATAGAAAGCATCTCTGCATGGTTAATGCTTGATACATGGCGTTTTAGATTTATACTACAGATATGTATATATATATAATGCTTAAATGCTTCATGCTGTACATATTGCTCTGCAGTTCACGTGTTTGGCACTATTTTGTGGCCACCCTTTCATGTCAGTTTACAGACTACATCCACATTCTGTTAGCTATACTGTGCTTCATAGTGAAGATGTGGTATAACGTACTTCATCGGCCCCGTTGATGGACGCTTGGATGGTCTTTCAGAGGGTGAAGAGATGTTCTCAAACAGGACAGGTAGGGACAGGGACAGCTCCCTGGCACGTGTATTGACTGGAGAGTCATATGTGCTTCTAATAGACATTCAGTATCAGTTGAGTACAACTTGCCATGGGGCTGTGAGAGGGAAGCCAGGCCAACTGAGGAAAGCCTCAGGCTGCTCTGAGGAATTGGGATGGTTTTCTGAAGGTCCTGGTGGCCTAGGGTGGGGGCATTGAAGGATCTGAAGGAGGGGTTGAGTTGATCAGATTCATGTTCCCCCAAAATGACTAGGACAGCTCAGGTGGATAGCATTGAGGGGAAACTGGAGGCAGAGAGCCCATCTAGGAAACTACTGCTCCACCAGTCTGGGCCAGAGAGACTGATGGTCCTGAAGGGCCTAGGGCCCTGAGAGGAGAGAGCAGGTTCAGGTGAGGTGGTGTTGATAAGACATAAGAATGGTAGAAGTGAGAAGAGAAGTAGGGAATCCAGCATCAGAATCTGTCCTGGGAGGCTGGTTGGAGGATGCTGTAGTAACCACAAGGGGAGATGCTGACGAATTCAGCTCCGTACTCCCTTCCCGTTGTTTTCTGCCTGCCTCCTATGATGTCTGATTACAGGAGAAAGCCATCCTCATCTGCATTTCCGCCACCTCCAACTTAAGCCCAAAGCACCCCAATGTCAGGGATCTAATCAGACCCTCCAGGAGTACTCAGCAAGCTCAGCTTTAGATGTCTGACTGGGTTATTTGAGCCTTAGATTTCTTCCCTCAGTTTTATTGAAAGGACAAAATGCTACCACCAGTTATCAGATGTGTATACACTTGAAGTTCCCAAGTTTGAAGTGCTGACAAAAGCTTCCGCATGTTGCAGGGTGAGGAGAGGTCTTCAGAAGTCTTGGCCTAAGTAGTCACAGGGGCACCAAGAGCCCAGGACCACTTGGCTGGTTTCAGACCAGCTGGGCAGGTGGGAAGGCACACATTTGTGTTTGCTCAGTTACCATCAGCGACTACCTCTTTGTGTAAAATGGTAATGAGGCCATTAGGAGAGGCTCACCTGAAGAGCTGCTTGTGAATCCTAGGTAATTAAACACCTCCTGAATGAACTGGAAAGGCCAGGGAAGGTTAAGTGAGGAATAATCTGCAGCACAGGAGGCCCAAGGCCTTTGAGGAGCTGGAAGAAGAGTGACAGTGGCTTGCACCGTTTCAAAGGATGGAAATGTCCGGAAGGGACAGGATTTTTATTACTTGGAGGGTGGGGAGTGGGCAGTATTTTTAATGTCTTAATAATACATGTGTACATTGCTGGTGGGGGTGCAGCCACCATGGAAAACACTGTGGAGTTTCCTAAAAAGTTAAAAATGGAGATGCCATTTGAGCCGGTGATCCCACTTCTGGCAATATATCCTAAAAATCCCGAATCGCCAATCAGAAAGAATATACGCACCCTTATGTTCACAGCAGTGTTATTTACAATAACCAAGATCTAGAAATAGCCCAAGTACTTATCAGTAGATGAGTGGATAAAAAACAGTGATACATTTACACTTTGGAATACTATGCGGCTATAAAAAAAAAAAAGGAAGGAACTCTTACCCTTTGCAACAGTATAGATGGACCTGGAGATTATTATGCTAAGTGAAATAAGTGAGTCAGAGAAAGACAAATGCCATATGATCTCACATGTGGAATCTAATGAACAAAATAAATTGATGAACAAAATAGGACCAGACTTACAGATCTCAGAGGGGTGGGGATTGTGGGGGACTGGAAGAGATTAACCAAAGAACATATATTCATATATGCATAGACCGTGGACATAGACAACAGTGCAGTGAAGGCTGGAAGGTGGGGGGGAAGGACCTGGGTAAAGAAGGGCTCAGAGGGGAGGAGGAGGGAATGGGAGACATCTGTGATAGTGTCAACAATTTTTTTAAAAAGCATGTGTCTTTTTCACATTGCTATTCCAGGTTGAAAGTCCATGGCAGTCTGCCTAGGTGTCAAATGGCCTGCGTTGCTTCTCATGGAGCACCCACCACTATGATTCAGGGGCTCATAGGTCCCAGAATAGGGAAGGTCACATAAACCGGGTATTTACACTCAGATGTTGAGGCAAAATCCAAACTGCTTCCAGAGGAAAATTGTTTTCCTTAGCCTGCCTCCGAACAGAGATGGAGTGACCACTCTCTCAGTGCATGTTCCCGTCCTTCTGACTTACCAGAAGAGAATGTCAGTCCTACCTGCATTCTGTTGACTGTCCAAGCATATGGTACACCCCCACAACAACACAGGATTCTTTCCTCTGTACTCAGTAAACACTTATTGACTTATTGATGGCCTTCAATGTGCTAAGCACTGTGTTCTAGGTGTCCTTTTGGCTTATACATGAATATTTAAGCAGCATTATTTATAACTAGGGGCCCAGTGCACAAAAATTTGTGCATTCGGGAGGTCCCTCAGCCCGGCCTATGCCCTCTCACAGTCTGGGACCCCTCTGGGGATGTCTACCTGCTGGCGTGCCTGGCCAGCCTGGGTGAGGGGCTGATGGCTGTTTGCAGGCTGGCCAAGCCCCCCGGTGTGGACATTCACCCCAATGGGGTGTGGCCAGCCTGGGTGACAGGCTAAGGGCCGTTTTCAGGCTGCCCACAGCTCCTTCAGGTTTTGGGTCCCTACTGGGGTACCTGGCCAGCCTGGGTGAGGGGCTAATGGCTGTTTGTAGGCTGGCCAAGCCCCCCAGTGGGGTCCCTCACCCCATTGGGGTGTGGCCAGCCTGGGTGATGGGCTGAGGGCTGTTTTCTGGCTTTCAGGCTGCCCACAGCTCCCATTGACCCAATGTCCCAGGAAGGCTGGCTGGAAGCAGGTTTCTGGGGTTTATCTTCTATAATTGATACACTGTTCCCTTAAGCCAAGGCCTACGCAGGTAACGAAGCCTCCTGTCTGCGTCACCTCGTGGCTTCTATAATTGAAAGAATGTTGCCTTAGTATTCGGGCCCAGGCCTGCTGTTTGCTTCAGCTCGTGGCTTCTATAATTGAGACAATGTTGCATGTATGTTGCCTAGAGCACAGGGAAGCCGAGCTGGCCAGCAGATAGTTTACTCCTGGTGCAAGGGAAGCTGCCTGTTTACTCCAGCTCCATGACTGCCGGCCTCCATCTTGGCTGGGTTAATTAGCATATAGCCGCTCTGATTGGCTGGTGGGCGTGGCTTAGGCATCCCGTAGAAACTGTCAATTTCAATATTACTCTTTTATTAGATTAGATAGCCAAAAACTAGAAATAATCAAGATGCCAAGCAACTGATGTATAAATAAATAAAATGTGGTATATCCATACAATAGAATATTATTCACCTATGAAAAAGAATAAAGTATTGATAAGTGCTATAACATGGATGAACCTTATTCATAATGAGCATTATGCTTAGTGAAAGAAGTGACTCACAAAAGATTACATACATAACTGTATGATTGTGTTTATATGAACTGTCCAGAATAAGCAAATCCATAGAGACAGAAAGTGGATCAGTGGTTACCTAGGGCTAGAGTGGGGAAGGAGGATCGGTGGGGAATAAGAAGTGACTACCAATGAATCTTCTTTTGGGGGTGAAGAACATGTTCTGGAATTAGATAATAGTGATCATTGTACTACCTTGTCACTAAAAAACCCACAGAACTGTACCCTTTAAATGAATGAATTTTATGGTATGTAAGATATATCTTTTCTTTTTGACAGTAGTTCTCATGTGTCAGTACTTTTAATGTTATATACATTAAATTATAGTAAAAAAAACTGTAAACAAAATGTAGCCCCTCCATTTCCCTGGTCAGCACACTGCACTGCAGTAAACCAAGTTTATATTCCACTATCAAGTGTGATTCCTCCATTAGTGTACGTTGTGATGGGTCATTAAGAGTATCTTCAGCCCAGTTATGGTGGCTCAGTGATGGAGCATGAAACTATGAACCAGGAGGTCACAGTTCGATTCCTGGTCAGGACACGTGCCCAGGTTTTGGGCTAAATCCCTAGTGGGGTGCGTGCAGGAGGCAGCTGATCAATGATTCTCTCTCATCATTGATGTTTCTGTCTCCCTCTCCTTTCCTCTCTGAAATCAGTACAAATATATTTTAAAAAGGAGTGTTTTCAAATCCAGTGGCCACATTATTACCCTTCAAATTATCCAGTGAAAGGTGTGAGCATGGAAGAAGTAGAAGACACTGGACTTGTTGCACTGCCTTGAATTCCATTTGCAATTTTAGTGGAGCAAACAGATCCCAGATGTTTCTCAGTGTGGAAAATTTCATTTTATCTTGGTTGAGCTGGAAATTTTTTCCTGCTAATTCAAGAAGATGACTGGATAAAAGCTCATTTTCACACAAGGAAAACCTTTTCGAAGAAGATCATGACTTTCAAAAGGTCCATTTGCTGAAAGTTCAGTAACTGGAATACTGTCCTTCAGAGATGCAGGTCCTCTGGTATTTATCTTCAGCTCACTCTGCGAACAGCCCCTCAGCTCTGTTACTATAAGATATATCTTAATGCGCTAATAAAATTTCTTATCAGAAATTTAGTAACAAGAAGTAATGTTCATGGAACATTTCTAAAGGTATATATAGTCAATCCTAGATCAGTTCTTCTTAATGGTTTTCATTTTAGTTTATGTAGGATTCTGAGGAAAGCTATGAAACCTATACCTCCTAAAACGTTCATCACTCCTTCATATTAAAAATTTGTAGATGATTCATGGACCACCTGAATCTAATTTTCTATTTTATTCTTAATTTTATCCTTAGATAATGTCAAGCCTTACATAGATAGTCCTTTATCTAAGCCCCTGGTTCCTGAAATGTGCCTGTGAAATGTCACCCATATGCTTAAAAACAGTCATTAGCTTTATATTTCTCTCAAGATAAAGGAAGAAATTCCTTAGTGTTCTCACAGGCTCCTCTGATCCCTGCTCTCACTTCATTCTCAGCCATACTCCCCCTCATTCTCTCCACTGAAGCCACAGCCCTTTCTGTGTTCTCTGGACTCCTCACCACAGGGTCTTTGCAAATGCTATTCCCCATGTCTGGTACATTGGTCCTCCCTCCCTTGGCCAAGATGACTCCTTCAACTGATCCTTCAGGTTTCAGTCCAAGCCTGTTTCCCTCCAGGAAGCTTTCCTTGACCTCCCTGGTGAGCTGTCAGAGGCTCATCACAGTAGCAATGTCACAGTATTGGTGTTTCCTTCACGAGAGTATAAGCTTAATGAGGACAGAGCTTATGTCTAACTTTGTTCACATTGCATCCTCAACACCTAACACAGTCCCAAGCACTAAGGAAATAATGAATAGTTGTTGAGTAAATGAATGACTCGAGGTTACCACATTGCACAATTCTAGGGACACCTTTCACATGGAACACGGTGTGAATGATGTGTCCAGCAGTTGTGCAATCCTGAGATGAATGAAAGGCATATTAGAAACAAACCCGGAAGCTTGATGCTGTCTGATACTGAGGGCAACAGCCATCACATCATAGTCATTCTACATTAGGAACTCATGGGAAGAATCTCTTTTAGTTCTCACTTTCAGGAAAATCTGTGTTCAGCTAAGTAACTGATGTATTTATAATACATGGATGGACCTAAGAATCTCACTACTTATGTATCCCTTTTTGCTTTGACCACTAGGAGGCTCTTAAGTCAAAAGTTCATTTCTTGCCACTATGTAGGACCTTATGGCTTATCTTTACGTATTAAATCTATTCTTGGCTACTTTTCCCATTGCCATGGCTTTCTTACCTATTTTATTTTAGCATGTGAGTGCTTATCTATAAGCTTCTATTCCTTTAGAGCAGCGGTCGCCAACCTTTCAGACCTCATGGACCACCAGTGGTCTGAGGACCACCGGTTGGCGACCGCTGCTTTAGAGTATAAGGTGTGAGCTATATAATAACTTATATTTATTTATTATACACTAGTGACCTGGTACAAGGATTCGTGCACATTGAAAGGCAATTATTTAGAAGGTGTCCGGAGGGCACTGGGTGAGATGGGCTGGATGTGCCCTGGAGCCAACCCCCCATGGTCCCTCCCCAGCATCTGCAGAGTGAGCCAGGGTCCCTCCAGCAGGTGGGGTCCCTTGGCCTGACCTGCAGGGATAGGGCCAAAACTCGCTTTCCAGCATCCCCCAAGGGGTCCCAGAGTGTGAGAGGGTATTCTGCAAAGTTGCTGTGGTAAAGGGTGGGGAACGCAAACACAAGTGTGCAGTAAACCAGATTTAGTGCTGACAGTACCCCAGCAACAATGTAACCCATGGCTGAAGATGGAATCGCCCAGCCCGTGAGGAATCGGGCTCCCTCTTCTCTGGTTTTGTGGTGCTTCACCTGAGAACCGCTGCTACCAAGTAACTGCAGCTCAGCAGTTCATGTGTTGAGCATCTGTCATCTGTCCCTGGTAGTCAGTGTGCGTCATAGCGACCAGTCAGACACTGAGCATTATTAGCCTTTTATATATATAGGTAGATAATATACTAAGTGTTGTAAATCACTTATTCTGATATAAGTAATGTGAAGAGGGAATGGAATTTGGAACTGAAAATTTTTGTGTAATTCGGGGTCAGATGACAGGCTCCCATTCATATTCCGATTTGGTCACTTCTTAGATTTGTTTCCAAGCATGTGATCTAATGTTTCTGAGACTGTTTCACCCTTATAAGATGGGAACACTAATTTCTTCCTTGCAGGATTACTGAAATAATTAAATTAGAAATTTAATGTGAAGCACTTACTTGGCTTATTGTAACTGCTTAGAAAGTAGTTTGTGTTTTCATTAGGTATGCTCTAATAAAAGCAACATTCATTTAAATGTCAAAAACCTGCCCCAATACTGAATGCATTTTTGCTCTCCTAGCAGCCAAGGGAACAAGTCGATTCTGGCCAGGGATTTTCTAGAGCTCTTAGCTAGCCATCCTCCTCCAGCCCTGCCTTCAACTTGTCTCCTTTCTCTCGGTCACCAGATCTCTTCACTGAAGAGCCGGCTAAAGAAGGTCTCCACCACCACTGGCGATGGTGTGGCCAGAGCCTTCCTCAAGGCCCAGGCCGCTTTCTTCGGCAGCTACCGGAACGCTCTGAAAATTGAGCCAGTGAGTAACTTGTTGGCATGTTATAATAAACCCATGTTTGGTCAGGGCTAAGAAACATACCTCAGAGACCACGAGAAACCTGCAATTCGCCTGGTTGTTGAATTCACCTAGAAGAGGTTGTGCATCTGTATGGGGGTTGGGGGAGCATCCCTACCTCTTAGCACAAAGAAGCCTCATGGCCATGAGTGAGTCACACTAACTGCTCCTGTGAATGTAAACTACAGTGCCCAGCTCTCACTGAGGATTCACAGTAAGACTGAGGTAGCAATAATCATCTCCATTTTACTGGTACAGAAACTGAGGCTCAAAGAAGAGATGTGACTTGCTAAGCAGTGGAGGAGCCAGTTGGTCCCAAAGCCATGATTCCCCACTGCCTCACTGCCCTGGTCCTCCATAGGATCCTCATCCCCCCCTTGAGAAAGTAAAACATCCTGGGGGATTCACTTCTAAGAGGCTCCCAAGGTGGTCTTGGTGAGAATGACATTAAAGTGTGCTGAGGACTGGAAACTAGTGTTATCCACCTTCATCGCCCTTCAACCTTTCTAAGCCCTGTGGCCCTATTCCTATCCCCTGCCTGCCTGCCTGTGATACCCTAATAATAACTACTAGTTATTGTTAAGGTAGGAAAACAACAGGTGAACTGTAAAACCATTGAAAGTACCAACTCTCCCAACTTCAGTAAGAAGTTTGCATCTGATACCCTCTATTCAGCCTACTCTTGGCCAAGGAGAATGGAGAAATTGGCCCAGGGGCCTGGGTCACTCCATGGAGCAGAGAACTCTGGCTGTGAGCCCTTTTCTCTCAGGAGGGATGGTAGCCCAGCCAGCCTAGTTGGAGAGGGTCACACTGCCTGTAGGGTAAGGATGTTTTCTTATCACTGTGACTCTATCATGTGTCTAAGTGAGACAAAGAGTACTAGCAGACTCCGTGCTTTTTCTTCAGCCAGGTCACTCTCTGCGATGTGGCCAGGGCGGTGGTGCGCAGGGACAGCAGCCAAATGCCACTACCCTCCTTGCTCCTCATCTTCCATCAACACTTAGGCCTGACTATGCTGCCTGTGCTTCAGGCACGGTCATGGTCACATAACAGAAGCGGGGATGCACTCTCTGTCTGCTTCCTAAGAAATTCTTTCCTAGGTCCTCTAAGGCCCTTTGGTTTAAAGTAAGTTCACCGTGTCTTGCTTGTCTCTGAGGGAGGCGGCTCTGGTTCTTGGTCCTGATCTTGGGCTCAGCCAGACCAGCCGGGTATGTTGTTTTGAGCGCTGGTATAATTTAAGGAAAATACTATCGTCTTCCCATCTCTAAAATGAGAATGAGGCCACTGGCTCAGTCCTTTCCTTGGGAAACTGAGAACTGACAGACAAGAGCAGTCCACTCTTATGGTGATCCTATTGTTGCCATGAGTATGTCTAGAATCCAGAGGCGGTTGAGACTTGCTGTGTATTGCTGGGCCTACCATTAGGCACAGGTTGCTCCTCTGGAGAAGTGTATGGTTGTACTTGCACTTGTCACATGGGGGTGGTGTGGGGGACGTTGACTTGGACGAGCCTCCAGAGTGGCAGACTCCCAGTGCTGAGGGGGTAGAGCAGCCTCCTCGGGCCTCTTGTGTTTCTCTGATTATAAAAACACCAGCTCCTGGTAAGAAATGTTTGAAGTAACTGAGGTCTTGAATGAGAAAACACCCACAATCCTATCATCTGGAGTTGAGATAACATGTTAGCATGTTTCTACCTAGGTCCCAGGATTTTGGGGTCCTTTTTGTTTCATTTGGGGTTTGGTTTTGGGATTTTACTTTCAGGCAGTTGAGAAATTACCAGCAAAGCAATCTAGTCCCCAGTTGTCTGGGTTTGTCTTTTAGTACATTGTAAGCATTTATTCATAGCAAATGAAAATTCTTCTTAAAACATCATTTATAATGGCTGTGCATATCCTATCAAGTGACTCCAGTGGCTCGCAGTCTTGGCTGTGAATCAGAATCACCTGTGGGCCTCTAAGAAAGGCAGCCTGGGCCCCACTCGCAGAGACTTTTATCAGATTCCTGCGATCTGAAATCAGAACCAAGGCCATCATGTCAGCCCAGCGCTAGGGCTTTGGTTAGGCACCTTTCACAATTTTAAGCCACACTGTGGTGAGCATCTCTGGATAACTCTTCATGCATGCTCTGAATTTTCCTGAGGCACAATCCCTGACATGGGTTGACTGGGTCACAGGATGGAATACACTGAAGGCCTTTGATGTACAAGATGATGGAGAAAGATGGTGGCCAGAGCAGGTGGTGGCGAACGGGAGCGCCTCTAAGGCAGATTGCCGGGCAGATCTGAGCAGCAGCCAGCAGTGGGAGAATAGCCCAAATGGAGAGCTTTGTGGGATGTGGGGTGTGGCTTCCCGCTGGGCCAATGGGTGCAGTCCTGAGACTCCGGTCACTGCACAGTCCCAGGGGCTTGGTTTTTAAACATGAAACATGATGGACTCAACAGTGCTCACTGGTGCCTCTCTTCAGGGCCCAGGGAATGGTTCCAAAGGACTCTCCTGAGGGTCAGGAAGTGCACTCAAAGGGTATCCAGTGACAGCTACATCTCCTACCTGCTCAGCAGCCTTCCCCAAGGCCAGAGCTTGGTTCATCTCTCAGTTGTTTCAGTAATTACCCTCCACTGCCCTTTACTATCCATTTCACAGATGGGAGATCGAGCTCAGATTGTGGGTGACTTCTGCTAAGTAGGAGAGCCAGGGGACAGTCTTAGATCCTGACTCCAAAACTCAGGTTCCTTCCACCACACCCTCTCACCTGTCTTTGTTCTGGTTTGCACATGTTCCACTTTTATAACTCTTTCTTTCTGTGCTCCTAGCACCGGGCATGAGTCATGGCATAGTGCAGGCATCAATGAGTATATTTGGGAACAGTGGATGGAAAGACTTATAAAGGCACAGGGAAGCTTCTGGGCTGGGGCTGGGGCTGGGTCTCGCTCAGCGTGTGCATTGCATCCTGCTCTTTCTGTAGGCTTTAGGTGGCTGCTGCCAGCAGAGGGGAGAGTGTCTGCAAATCGCAGGGCATGTGACCCATTTCTCAGTCACCCGGAGAATATCAGGTGCAAAGCCCAAGATATTTAACAATATCGGCTAAGCCAACTTGTTCATCTCCACTTAAATGACAGAACCACAAGCAGCCAGGCAGCTCCATTCGGAAAACCCCCCTTTATCCATGTCAAGCGCAGCCAGGCTGCAGCTCATTTATTTAGGCCTTTCTTGCTCTCTGACACGCCTCCTAGCAGTTGCCAGGCAACTCTGGGAGTAGCAGTGTGTGTTAGGGATTAACTAGTTAGGGCTGGGGTCCTTTTTGGCAAGAAGGGGATAAAAGACAAATGATTTTAATTGCTAAGCCAAGGATCCTTTCTCGGCTTGGTGGAAGATTGCAACTTGTGGAGGATGTGGGTAGCAGTGTGGTTCCTGAATTTGCCTTGAAAATCCCCTTTCTCCTGCCTATGCAGGCACATGAATTTTAACAAGAATCTTACTTTTACTTCTCCTTTGTTTAAAACTATGTCATCATGAAATCTGAATATGACTAGCCCGCTGGCCTCTCTTTGAAGACATTTCATAGCACAGTAGCCTTAGTTTTAAAGAACTTTCAAAAATAGACTATGTCTTCTAATTTCATCCCTTTTTCTGTTCAGTTTCTCCTTTCATAGCTCATGCTACCTGGATTCATCTTAAGACAGTGCATGTGAAAGTGAATGTTCCCATGTTTGTCCGCTGCAGATCCTTGGTAAATGTTAGATCAGAAGGCAAAACGGATGGCTATTGGTACTTTAAGATGTGTCCTGTTCTGTGCCAGCGTCTGGGAAGGCCAGTATAGATGGAGCATCTGCGATTGTTTATTCAACAAGCTTATGTGGCACTCTCTGGACCAACCTGCTGGTTGGGCATCCCCAGGATGTGTGGAGCACAGCAGAGGTGAATGCTGGGATGGGGGCAGTCGACAGCCACTAGGGTGTCTGTGAAGGAGGCTGTGCAGGCAGCAGTCAGCTCCTCCAGTCTGGCTTGTTCAGTTCATCCCCAGAGACCTGGCTTCCAGCTTCAGCTGTGGGTCTGCTGGCATCACCTTCCTTACAGCCCCTGATTGTGTACATGATTCTGCTGAGTCATATTTATCCACCTAAAACCCCTGGAAGACAGAGAAGTTAAGATAAAAGCAGATTGATAGCCTGGCTTTCAAGCATGAATGGGCAAGGCTGTGTTGGAGCAAGTCAGAAAACACCATATATATCTGTCTCCTGGTTGAGTAACACCATTGATCTCATGATTTAAAAAACAAAACAAAACTTTTTATCTGTGACTTTAGTGTAATAAGCAATAGGAAAATATTTCAAAACTAGAAAAATTAAAATAGCACTATAGTCACACTGAACTAACAAAAGTACCTCTACTAACTTTTGTATGTTCTCTTTAATTATTTTTCATTATGCAAAGTGTTTATATAGTTGCTATCAAATCTAAGTTAAAAGTTTGTTTCTCCTCATTTAACATGACATATGCATTTTTACATAGCTGCATACTGTTTTATCAAGTACAGCTACCATAATGGCTATAACCACTTTCGCGCGTTGGACATTCAGATTATTTCCAATATCTGGGCATTATAATTAATTTTCTGCTAAACATCTTTATGAAGAAAGCTTTGAAATGTTATATTTCAAAACCTTCTGAGTAGAGTAATACAAGTCTGCATGCAGGAGCCTGACTGTGGGTGCCAACTCATCACAACGTAGTAGGGAAGCAAATTTTCTTTGACTCAGCCTCAGAGCAGCTCAAAAAATGCAAAGAATGAAGAGCCTTCATGGGGCGCACTCCCTGCCCTCCACGGAGACCAGCAGAGGACACATATGAAGGACGTTACTCATTTATCTGTGCCTCCATCTGGTGCTAAAGGGAAAAGGCGGTTTGTGGTGCGTGTGCCTCCCTCCACACAGGCTGGGAAGGGCAGAGCTGGAATTGAATCCACACCTGTCCTGGAACCCATGCTTTTTGGTCTTTGTAATTGTGGTAAATGATATACAACATAAAATTTGCCATCTTCATCATTGTTAAGGATACAATTCAGTGGCATTCATTACATTCACAACCCTATATGACAAACTCCATATCCATTAAGCAGTAACTCCCCATTTCCCCTTCCCTAGCCCTTGGGAACCTCTAATCTACTTTCCATCTCTACAAATTTGCCTATTTTATATGTTTCATATAAGTGGAATTATACCATGTTTGTCCTTTTGTGTCTGGCTTTACTTCACATTGTCGCATGTGTCAGAACTTCATCCCTTTTTAAGTCTGAGTAATATTCTAACCTTATGGATATACCACATTTTGTTTATCCATTCATTTGTTGTTGGACACGGGCTGTTTTCACCTTTTAACTATTGAGAATAATGTTGCTATGAACATTCCTGTACACGTATCTGTTTGAGGGCCTGTTTTCACTTCTTTTGGGTGTGCACCTCTAAGTGGAATTGCTGGGCCATACAGTAATTTCATGTTTAACTTTTTGAAGAACCACTAAATTGTTTTCTACACAAAGCCCATGCTGTTTTTAAGTGATCAGTGGTGTGTTTGTGAAGCGTGGCTATGTACCTATGAATGCTCTGTAGGGAAAGTTTGTGAAAGACTTTCTTATTTTCTAGTTTATTTTGGCCAAGCAGACAGGGAATTATAGCCTAAAACCTACAGGCCTAGCTAACAGATGCATTGACAGCAGGAGTCTATGGACTGGAGAAGGGACCATTTTTTTCGTGTTAATATTCATCCCAAGTTAAGATCATGTCCTGGAATGAAGCAGGGATAAGGGGAGGTGTTCTCACCACTGGACTCAGGGGACCCATAGCTCTGTGGCTCTTAAATGGCTAAGGAGGCCACCAGGTGTGATGGAAAGAGTATGGTCTTTGGATTCACTTGGGTTTTAATCCTGGCTCTTGTCATCGGCCAGAAGATGACCTTAAAGTCACTTGACCTCTCTAATCCTCAATTTTTCATCTCTAAAATGGAAATAATGCCAACCTTGTAGGATTATTGAGAAAAATAACAATAATACATGTAAAACTGAGCACAATGTTTTTCTTGGTAGTAGATATCAACTAAGTGTTAGTGACCATTCCTGGATGACAAAAAGGTAGGTAAAGGAGGAAGAGCAGGAGACAGAGACTGCCACGTCCTGGAATAGTGGTGGCCATACTTGTCAGCAAGTGTCAGACTCCCTGCAACAATTCAAAAAACAATTAAATTCTGGTCTGTTTGTTCCTATCCTTTACTGCGAGAGTTTGTCTTCTATCTCAAGTGATACAAAAAAGATTTGTAAGAAATCACATATTAATCCCTTCAATATTTCTTTGATATTTATTTATTCATGTTATTGCTCACCAGCACTTATAGGCTAGAGGGGGTGGTAGGTAGAGGAGTTTAAAATTAAGAAATGCATTAGAACCAGTTTTTAAAATGCACAAGAGAAAATATCATTGAGAATCTTTTTTTCTATTTCATCAAAACTTTTTCTTATTGGGATAAGAGGACCATTGTTCGATATTGGCACCAAATCTCCACTGTCCACCTCCCTGAGACACTGATGTTCCTCAGGAACACAGTTTGAGAGTCCTGTCACCTTAGAGCCACACAATGAATGATGGCTGAACTGAGAACCATTGTTTTAGAAGTAGACTGACTACCCATAAAAAGTAGGTTCTTAAGTGGGAGATGAGAACTGGCAGGAAATACACTTGAACAGGATGATCAAGCTGCACCAAATGATTTCAAAGAGCACCACTAAATATGATGAAAATTAAATTCTCCTATATTCCAAAATACTTGAAAACTAGAACACAGTTAGTGTATCTTAGACTATCCAGAAGGAGTTCTAAGCTTTAAATTCTAAGAATTTTTAAAATCTCATTTAATAATCTGGCTGCTTTCCTACTTTGTTCCCATAGGGTAGGACCATGTTTTGTACTCCTTGGTATCCTTGACGTAGTCAAATATTAGGTGCTCGTTAAGTGTGTGTTGAATGAATGGATGAACAAATGAATGATAACTGTTTTCCCCTGCTATGCATCAGAGAGACTGGTGGTCACATTTCAGTGTTGCACAATATTGATGCTTAGTTTTTGAAGAAAAAAAAAAAACATCCACAGCTTCACCTCCGAGCTTGAGAAGACTAATCTGACACACACACCAAGCATGAATGTATAAATGTCAGACAAAGGCACAAAAGGCAGCTGCATGGTAGCCAGTGAGGATCTGAAGAGGATCGCCCTCTGTGAAATCACCATGTGCAGTAAATACTCGGTTCAAGTTAGGAAAGTGCAACACACAAGTACATTCAGGGAGTAAGCTGATCCCGTTGTGGCTGATTTAAATACTGTATCTTCGTGGAAGCTGCAGCAAAGAGAAATGGTTGCCGTTTCTGGAGTTTTAAGTCGATGATACCACTTTAGGGTCTTTTACTTTTTCAGTGAGACTCTGAAAAGGAAACCTTTCTGATCCATTTTCAAGCAGTGATAACATGTACATGTGACGGCTTCATGTACATGTGAGCCTCTTAACAGGATTTTGCCTTATTCTTTCTTATACCTCAGCCATAGTAGAGGCACAGGAACAGAAGGTGGAGTGAGTGGTGAGTTTGTTCCATGGAGGACATTATGGAATTTATGATTATTAGAGGATACAATTAAATATTTCCTTCTCTCTTCTCGCCATTGAGCATGCAGCCACACTGATTTTTTTATGGAGTGTGTATATATTCTCAGAAATAGACAGCTACATCACATCCAGTCTTATGTTCCTCTCACAAAGAAATGGAATCTCGCTCCAGAAAGTGGGGGAGTGTGGTGATGACTCATGTATCCTAGGGGCTGAACCTGATACATAGAAAGTGCTCAATAATCATCTTTGGGGTGACTGAATTGATAATAGTTCTTAGTTATAATGTCTTTAATTACTTGGGAGCTGAAACACAGCTTTATTAAATAAATCATTAAGAGTTGAAGTCATAAGGAAAAGAAAATAATATGAAGCACTATTTTATGCTGGACTCTACATATATTCCCTTATTTGATGCTTATAGTTCTTATATGGAGAGTATAGTGTAGCCCCATTTTACTGATGGGAAACCAAGGTGAAGAACGGTTATGTCACTTTTTAAGAAGTGGCAGAGCCAGGATTTGAACCTTCCATCTGCCTGATTCTAGCAACCACACTCTTTCCTCTGACCACTTGCCACAATAGTGGTTACCATCTGGTCCGTATTGTACACAGTTTCAGGGCATTTCAGAGGAAAACGGAGCTGGTTTCCTCCTAGGAGTCAATGTCTCTAATCTGTGCAAATGTTTCTTGTCTTGAAAAATGCAGGTTAACCTAACACCATTTATAAACTATTTTGCAAAGGGGAAATGTCAACATTTTAGATATCTTTTTTAAAACATTCCTTTAATAGATCACTTTAATTGCTTAATATTTTGTTTAAGTTTTTGACATTTATGGTGATAATTGGATGAAAAGTAAACCACTTGCCAGTGCCGCCCTCCCTCCTCTTTTCCTGGGCTGACACCTAGTGGCGAACTTTCTCATCGCAGTGTTAATCCTGGCGCCAAACTTTCTTCAGCATAGTTGTTTCTAAATTGCTTTTAGGATTTTTTTAAAAACCCAGTTATTGGCGTCACAATAAAAATAGCTACACTAATATAAGGTTAATTTATTAGGGATTATCATAACAATGGAACTTGATTTGATTTAACGAATTTTAAGTCACTTATAATCAAGCTTTGATAGCGGGAAATGAAACATATTTAAAATCCTGGGGTATTTGTATCCCCACAAACCTGATCTCATGACCACTGTACTGTGGGCACTGGTTTGCACACACTGACAAATAAGATTTGATCACTGTTATTAAGGACAGTGTGAGGCTGAGCCGGAAATCAAGCAGAGTTGCACTGAGATGTGGTAACTGCTGTAGCGGAGTGCTGTTCAGGCATTGACATCCAGAGGCAGAAGGGATCACTTCCGCCAGGGGCCCAGGGAAAGCTTCCAGGGAAGGATGCACCTGGGATGGCGTCTTGTGGGAAAGCAGCATTTCCCCAAGAGTGGGAGCAGACAGTAAGTAGCCTGCGCACAGGCAAGGGGAATTGAGACTATGTGGCATGGTCGGAGCTGTGGCGGGGACACAGACAGAGAAATGGAGTGTGTCCAAGGAGGAAGTGGAGAAGGGGTGTGCTCCAGACCAGGAAAGACCTAGAAGGCCACAAGAGGGTTTCAGCACCAATCCCATAAACCAGCATTTCTAGAACAGTGTTCCTTGAAACATTAGATCTACAAGATGTTACGTTTTCTGAACACGTAAAATTTGGAATTAATCATATATTGCGTACTATAACTTTTCTCTTAGATATTTAAATGCATATTATTGAAGCCCTGCTATAAAGAAACCTAGTTAACTTGGTTTAACCCAGAATTTTTCAAAAGCCTTTTCTCCCCAGATTACCTACTAACTTTCCATGCATCTCCTGCTCCTCCCCACATTGTGGGAAATGCTGCTGTAGCTAAATGAGTATGATGAATTTTTCTTCCTCTCAGGCCATGGAATTAGGATACCAACTGTATTCATTTCACCCATCTCGTAGTCATGAACCTCAGAAAAGAAAAGCTTATCTCTTTTCCAAAGCATTTCTTATCTGGCCAGACAGAGGTTTTGTAGCCAACAGGTGGTTCTGAGACATAGAACCCAGCCACCACTTAGCTTTCTCAGCCCAGGACCACAGGCTGCCACATCAGTGTATCAATCGGGATATAACGAGGACAACAGAAACCCCTTCAGGTGTTTCCAAGAGAGAAAATAATTCAAGGAAATGCTATTTAACTGGTAGAGGGAGGAGCTAAGAGATAATCCAGAGATGACCAACAGCAGTGATTTCCTGGGTCCAGTGCTGGGTCACCTGACCACAGCTGGAATCTGTGGGCTTGTGCAGTGGGCACATGAATCAAAGAGGAGGCCAACCATGCTGGACAATACCCCAGGCAGGGAGATAGGAGATACACTCAGCTTCTCCTTTCCATCTTCCTCACCTCTCACCAGGGCATCCTCACATGTGCCAAAGCAAGCAGGAAGCCAGCTGACCTGAGAGCCCAGGGAACTTCTATCCAGAACAGAGCAGGGTGGGTCTCAGATCAGACAGGCTTGGAACTGGATTCCAGATATTAAGGCTCTTCTGTGACACACATAAATGCAGGTCAGTAATAAACAACATGTGAAGTTAAAAGCTCCCTGGTGTATTGCTAAACCTAGTGCTAATCTGGACTCTGCCTCTTCCCAACTGTGTGACTCCAGGCAAGTTACTATACCTTTCTGAACCTTAGCTCCTCAATTGTAAAATAGGAAAGAAAATCTCTACTTAAATGATGCCTTCACAGGGCTCCCTGACATATACTTGGCTGGTTCCTGTTTTATAATGAAACAAGAGCAAGGTATTTAAAACTTTTTTGGCTTAGCCTGGAGCTACCAGGAGTGTTCGAAATCCACAGATGTTGATTGACTGCTTCAGACTTCAGTGAATTGGCAAAGTTTTATTAGGTAGCAATTACTATCTAATATGTGACTAATTTCTTATCTTAATATATTCACTTCCTGGGGGCGTTGGAATCCGGGAAGCTTGTAAATGTGCAATGGAGTATTCAGGTGGTAGAGAGGTACTCCACATGGCTTGTAGTCACCCATTCACTGCCGGCTGAGGAAACTGGGATTCCAGGAGAAATGGGAAACCTTGGAAGTCACTTCTCTGAACCACAGGCCTTTCATTTGCTATACGGGGATAAGAATGCCACTCTCACAAAATTATTTTTAAAAGTCAGTGAGCTGGCAGGCATAAAGTCTTTGTTCTCTGGGAGGCAGCTTCCCTTTTGTCAGTGAATGCCCGAGTCACCAACAGTCACAGCCCTGGGAGGTGTGGCAGGATCTGGGGGAAGCCTTTTACTGGAGGTTATTTATGTTTGGTTTGCTGTTCCCTGTTAGTGATGTGACCTGGCAGATCTCTGCTCACCCTGTGCTCATACATCACAGTTCACTGGCATTATTCATATGCCATTTGCTTAAGACTTTCTTCACCCAAGTTCCTACTGTGATGCATTTTTACTCTTATATTCACAACATTAAAAATACAGGTTTTGAGGTCCTGAGCAAGTCAGTGGCCAGCTTAAACAGTCCTTATCTATTCTTGGAAGGGGAAGTTTTATCCCGAGTTAAATAGTTTTATCCTCATTTGATGAGTGTTATGAAAAAGAAGTATGTAAAGGAAAAAAACCCAATATCTATTGAACCCTTACTTCTTGCCCTTTATATTTTCTTGGTTAAGTGTGCATGGTATTAGCCCCAGCTTGACAGATAAGGAACTTAAAGCAGAGAGGGTAGAAACACTTTAAATCAGCTTTGAGTAAGCATTTACCAAGACCCCACTATGCCAGACGCGGTTCTAGGTGCTCAAAGACTCAGCAGGGAACACAACCAAGTTCCAGCCCTCAAATCCCTTACAGTCTACATCAGGGGTGGGGAACGTCCAGCACACGTATAAGGCCCGTATAATCATTTGGTCTGGCCTTGCCAAGGCATTAGGGGTGAGTTAATTAAATGTTTAACCACATATAGCCTGCTAATTTTTAAGTTGATAATTTTGTATGGCCCGGGAATCCTAAATAATAAAAGCATAATAAGCAAATCAACCAAATGGCAGAATGGTCAGCAGAGGGCGGGGCTGGCGAGCAGGTGGCTGGCACGAGGGAGGGAACTGCAATCAAGGGGACAGGGCCAGCCGCTCGCCAGCCGGCGCCACAGTCCCCTGATCAGTCCACCTGGTCACCTCCTGCAGAGAGAGGCCAGACTGCTCCGGAGTGGGCCTAAGCCATCAGTCACACATCCCCTGAGGGCTCCTGGACTGGGAGAGGGTGCAGGCCAGGCTGAGGGACCCCGCAAGTACACAAATTTTCATGCACTGGGCCTCTAGTGATATAAATACCTAAAGGTTCCCCACCCCTGTTCTAGGTAGACACACAGAAGAAAGTCAACATATAATGTGCCAGGTAGCCCAGGGAAGGGATAAAGAGAACCCCCCAGATGAGTGGGTGCTGGTAAGAGCTAGAGCCAGGATTGGGGGCCTGGTTTGTCTGTCTCTAGAACTCGTGTTTTTTCCACTGGTCCCAGGCTGCTTCTGGTCCCCGTTGGTGGTGGTTTCCAGCATCTAGTCAAGAAACATGAACTCTAAGATCTCACTTCATCTGGGTTTGGTAATGCAGTGTGTCAGGGTGGTAACTTTGCCTTCCTAGGGTACAGAAAACATTTTTCTGCACTCCCTGCTGTCACCAGCATGTAGCTGTCTTTTTCATCTCTCCGGTTTCCCAGACACATTTAATCTGGATGCATCTCGCCAGCCTGGACTCAAGCCCTTGCTCTGGGAGACCATTCTGCCCTAGAGAAGGGTCTCTGTGACTGCTGGGCTCAAGGGAACTCTTTGCTTCTTATCTCTCCTGCCAAGAAGTGGTGGGTGTTAAGGTAGCAGCTTATGGAACCTTTTTATCTGTTTCCTGATCATTAGTATTCCGTAAATTAGTTTAATTCCATAAGTACTAGTAGATACTGGGCACAGAGAGACAGATCCAATATGGAACCTGCCCACAGGAGTCAGGTAGACCTGGGTTCTACTTTTCCATTTACATAATTTTTTATTTTTATAATTTTGAGTAAGTTAATTAACCCATCTATGCTCCATTCTCCTCATCTGTAAAAGGGTGAGAACAGATGTGATCTATCTCATAAGCTTGTGCAGTTTAAATGAGATAATACAACAGGTGCTGGCACATGGAAAGAACTTAATATTAGGTGGGGTTTTTTAAAAATAAACTTTATATTTTAGAGCAGTTTTAGGTTCACAGCAAAATTAAGGGAAGGTACAGAATTTCCCATATATCTCCTATCCTCTCCCACTCCCCCATCCCCACCATGCATAGCTGTCCCCTTTATCAACAATATTCATTTTTAAATATATATATTAAAAAACTCTTTAATTTAAAGCTGAGCTTTCTCTATATTCTGTCCTATGAGGAAACAGCGTAGGTATGAAGTTTTCTTTTTCAGTGTTAAGACAGTATGTGTATTTTAATTTAAAAGATAGTAAGAATTCTCATCATGACATTATTTACAAAGAAATGTTGACATTCAGTCTTTACAATATTTCCCACTAGATAGGTAATTACATATTTTTAAAGATCTTTCCATTGTAAAACTCAGAAGAAAACTGCCTTAATCAAGTGAATGGCATAACGAATTGTTACAAGACCATACCTCCCAGGTCAAGAACTAGAGCTTCACTGCTCACCCCAGAAACCCCTTCCATCAAAACTCTTCCTTCTGCTAAAAATAACCACCATCCTGACTTCCATTAAAAAAAAGAAAAAGGTTTCATTACCCAAATGTTTATCCGTAGATGATAGAGTTTAGTCTTGGCCATTTGAAAAAATGATATGGCTTGGCTGTAAATGGCCTTGTTCTCCACCTTTTTTTGGGGCGGGGGGGGGGGGGGAGTTCTGCTGACACTCTCGTCAGCCTCCAGCCCACTCTCTCCTTCAGACTGAGCACCATGCCTTCAATTAAATTGTAGAGTTCTGATATATTTGAAGTTGATGTTGAAATTGCCAAACAATCTATGACTATCAAGACCATGTTAGAAGATTTGGGAACGGATGATGAAGGGATGATGACCCAGTTCCTCTACCAAATGTTAATGCAGCAATATTAAAAAAAGATCATTCAGTGACCTTCCTCCTCCTGAGGATGATGAGAACAAAGAAAAGCGAACAGATGATATTTCTGTTTGGGACCAAGAATTCCTCAAAGTTGACCAAGGAACACTATTTGAACTAATTCTGGCTGCAAACTACTTAGCTATCAAAGGTTCGCTTGATGTTACATGCAAGACTGTTGCCAATATGATCAAGGGGAAAACCCCTGAAGAGATTCGCAATTCCTTCAATATGAAAAAGGACTTCAGTGAAGAGGAGGAAGCCCAGGTCCGCAAAGAGAACCGGTGGTGTGAAGAGAAGTGAAAAGTTGTGCCTGACAGTAAAACACTGTAAGGATTGTCCCAAATACTAGTTGCACTGCTCTGTTTATAATTGTTACTGTTAGGCAAACAGTAGACAAATGCAGGAGCCAATCAATTGTATCAGAATATTGTCTTCATTGTATGTGTAGTTTGAGTACAGATTCCAAGCCTATGGCTGAGCTTCTTCCAGGATGATCAAAAGTGTCTTTTTCTTTGCTCTGAATAAAGCTGAATTGTGGGTTCTCTATAGAAAGTGGCATTTTGGGCTTTCCCTCTTTTCACAAAGTGATTTCTGCCTAGCTTATTGTCCAGTTAACTTTAGTTTAATGTCTTTTTAAAAGTTGGCATTGTAAATAAAACAACTTGCAAAAGTTTTCTGAAATAGAAAAAAAATATGGCTTTTAATTATCTTTTAACTTATATGTTCCTCCTCCACCCTTTCATTTTATTACATTTTACTTGTTGAAGAAACCAGGCCTATAGTTTTCCTAAGTGTAGGTATTGCTGATTGCATAGTCATGGTGCCTTTCACCATATTCCTCTGTCCTTTGTATTTCCCTCTGATTGGCACTGGATCCTGAGATTGGATAGACTCAGGTTGAATCTCTTTGGCAAGACTGCAGGTAATATTTTTTATGACTGTAGGAGAACATAGCAGGTCTGGTTTGCTGACTTTTAATAGCCCATAATGCTTAATGCCTATATTTATGTATCCATTGGGAGTAACACAATGGTGATAGAGTTCTAAGTTTATCATTTTTAAAAAATATTTTTTTATTTCAGAGAGGAAGGGAGAGGGGGAGAGAGATGGAAACATCAATGATGAGAGAGAATCATTGCTCAATTGCCTCCTGCAGGCCTTCTACTGGAGAACGAGCCCACAAGCCCAGGCATAGGCCCTGCCCAGGAATCAAACTGTGACCTCCTGGTTCATAGGTCAATGCTCAACCACTGGCCAGGCTCATTTATTTTTTGGAATCTATAATAATCTAATCTAATAAAAGAGAAATATGCAAATTGACCAAACCTCTGCTATGTCCCCAAGCCATGCCCACCAGCTAAGCAGAACGACTGTATGCAAATTAACCCAACCAAGATGGCAGCCAGCAGCCACAGACCTGGAGCAAGCAGGAGGCTTGGTTGCCCCAGTAATGAAGGAAGCCAAGCTTCCCACCTGCCCTGGCCTGCTATGGCCTCCACTGAAGGCAATAAAGTTTCAATTATAGAAGATAGATAAATCCCAGATACCTGCTTACAGCCATCCTCCCTGGGAGCTTGGATCACTGGGGGAGGTGGCCAGCCTGCAAACAGCCATCAGCCCCTCACCAAGGCTGGCCAGGCACCCCAACAGGAACCCCACCCTGATCCAGGACACCCTTCAGGGCAAACCAGCTGTCCCCCACCCATGCACCAGGCCTCTATCCTATATAATAAAGGGGTAATATGCAAATTGACCCTAACAGCAGAATGACTAGGAATGATTGGTCACTATGACACACACTGATCACCAGGGGGCAGACACTTAATGCAGGAGCTGCCCCCTTGTGGTCATTGCGCTCCCACAGGGGTAGCTCTGCTCAGCCACAAGCGAGGCTGACGGCTGCCAGCACAGTGGTGGTGGTAGGAGCCTCTCCTGCCTCCTCAGCAGTGCTAAGGATGTCCAACTGCAGCTTAGGCCTGCTCCCTACTGGCAAGAGCACATCCCCTGAGGGCTCCCAGGCTGCCAGAGGGATGTCTGACTGCCAGCTTAGGCCCAATCCCCTGGGGAGCGTGCCTAAGCCATCTGGTGGACATCCCCTATGGAGTCCCAGACTGCAAGAGGGCACAGGCCAGGTTGAGGGACCCATTCCCCCCCCCCCACTCCCCTCTCCCCCACCAAACGCACAAATTTTTGTGCACCAGGCCTCTAGTAAAAGCATAATATCCTAATTAGACTGGACAGCCAAATAACCTTCTGGACAAAGCTGGGGCTGTGAGGGCCGAGCCCCTTGCAAGAATTTTGTGCATTGGGTCTCTAGTATTTTTATAGAGACCCTTTTCCTCATATACTATTTTATAACTCAGTGTTACAGTTCATATAGCAAAAGCAAGATTAAGGCTTCATTCTTTCCCTTTACTTACCAGTTTTTAATATAATATAATTAGTTCCCTATCACCTCTCAATGTGATCATTCTTTAATATATGTATTATTATTTAAACATATTTGATGGGTTTGGGTTCATTGAAATTATTGTTATTGAAACTCAAACTGTCCCATCTTTGGCTGGTGAGAACTTCTTCAGGTTGGCATCTGAGTACTTTTGTTTTGTGTGACCCCACTTGTTTTTGATAGCTCCCCTGCTGCCTGATATTACAAGCTGTTCCAGGCTCATCATATGTGTTTCCTGTCCCCAAACCTGGAATCAGATATTATTTCCTCAGGAAGCACTGCTTTCTTTTAGTGAGAAATAATGTCTCAAGACCAAAACCTGGGGGTGAGGATACTCACTGGCTGGTCATTGTTTCTGGGTCTTAAATTAGACAGAGCTAGGAAGTACACACACATATACAGATACAGATACAGATACAGATACAGATACAGATATATACATATGTATACATAGTACTTCAAATTCAAGACCTCAGAGCTTTTATTTAACCTCTTCTCTATTACATTTATATTTCCTTTCTGCCATCCTTAGAATGCTGGTTCTTACGGGCACAGATGATATTGGAATTCAAATATTCCATAATTACTCATTTATTTGCATACACACCTGCCTCAGTAAATAATTAACAGAAAATTTTGTAACCTTTTTTTTGTCGTCTCTCCCTATTCTCCCCCTAACCCCAGATTTTGGCTAGTTGAACTATAATTACATTGCTAGAACATACAGCCATTGTACACATGTGAAACAACTTTAAGGGAATGAGAAAAATAATTGAGGATAGGAGTTAGTGAGAAATAACTGGGGAAAGGAACAGTAGAGGGATACCAAGTAGAAATAACAGTATAGGGATAACAGTAGAGAGATACCAAGACAATGCAATGATAATGCCTGTTCTTTAAGTTAGGTGGTAGTAGGTTCACAGATGTTTGTTTTATTATTATGCTACAAAAAACAATGTCAATGCATTTAGTCTTTCATGTGTATATATAAATTATATTAACAATTAAATGAAACTCAGTAGAATTACAAAATAGTGTTAATAGTTTTCCAGATCCTCTAATTTTCTAATATATTTAAATTCCAGCTCAGAGATTGCAAGGTCTAGACCCCTCTAGTCTAACACATTTCATACTTCTGAGGGATCTAAAAATGTGGCTTGACCCAGTATATTGAGGTTCTGGATTTCCTCAGGGGCCATGTAAGGGGCGGGTGTGGCTCAAGTTGAATGTAAGTAAACAGTCTTCCCCAGGTCATACATCCTGTTCTAAAACCTACCTGACTGCATGCATCCCACACAGAGAGACCACAGCCACCATCCATAGACTCCTAGTGGTTTGTCCTTCTGGCCTCCATTACATAAAGCACAGGGAAGGCAAGGCAGGAATTCAGGCTCCCGTGTGGTACCATTTCTTTCTTTGTCATTTAGAGGAATAATGAGGCAATCTCTATTGTCTAGAGAAGGAATGGTATTATTATACTATTTCTTACTATCTATTAATTAGAACTGTCCTATTCTAAACCTCAGGATACCAAAGGATTATGGAATGTTTCCATAGAGTCCTTAGCCATGTTTTGGGCATGCTAAGGAGAGTGAGTTAATGAATGAATAAATGGATTTGTGCTATTTGCTTTTTAGTCAAGATAAGAATCTGGTTGAGAATAAAAACCTACCACAAAAATGAGTAAAAGCATTTTCTAAATGTTTTTCAGAACATGTATTGAGCACCTGCACAGAGCTCAGCACTCCACAGCCTCATGGCAAATAAATGGTAGAACTCTACAACCACATGGTAGAGCTGTGCTTCAGACATAAGACTTGGCGAATAAAGCAGTGACAGGATTATTATCTGCATTATTATCTGTATGTGTGCGATATGGCGTCTTTGACTCATACTCTGCTCTGGACTGCAATGGTAGTGGTTCCTTTTTTGTTATTAATACTAGTACACATGAGAATCCTTGTGATTCGTAGAAGATACAGTAAAATATGGGGGAAAGAGTGTAAAGATTTAGAGCAAAACAGCTGTTATGAGGATTAAGTGCATATTACCATAATGTGTATAATGACTAAATTATAGAAGCTCAAAAAAAGGTTAGTTCCCAGTCTTCCTCCTCCAGTCACAATAGCCTTCCTGAAATATTGATCTGAATGTCAGGCTTCTAAAATGACTGCCCGGTGAGTGACGTACTTCCTATACTTTGGGGTGTGGTAAGCCAATTACTTTCTGTGGTGGCCAGTGTGTCTTTTAGGAAGAAGGGACCTTTTTTAAGGGCAATTAGGTAACTGCCATTTTCTAGGTTTCCCAGTGCAAATTTCACCTGATTCTTCAAAGGTAGCTATGATAAAAGACAGACCCTATCTCCACACTTGAATCACATTCAGGAAGATTTCAGGCATTAATAGTGCGTTAGCCAACAGTGATAGATTGAGGTAAGAGTAGAGGGTTTGATCTGAATTGAGGAATAGTCTACAAAATAGCTAGCCTGTACTCTTCAAAAATGTTAATGTCTTACAACAAAGGAAGACCCAAGAACTATTCTAGATTAAAGGAGCTGAGACACAGGACAACTGCATGCAGTGTCTAGTCCAGGATTTTCTTTTGCTGTAAAAAGACATTGGGACAAATACTGAATTCTGAATAAAGGCTGTAGATTAGATATTTATTGTATCAATGTTAATTTTTTTATTTTGGTGTTTCATTTTACTGTGGTAATCTAAGAGATTCTGGGAAATATAGTCAGGCCCTTACTGGGTTGGTTCAATAGATAAAGAGTCGGCCTTGTGACTGAAGGGTCCCAGGTTCAATTCTGGTCAAGGGCACATGCCCAGGTTGCTGGCTCAATCCCCAGTAGGGGGCATGCAGGAGGCAGCCAATCAATGATTCCCTCTCATCATTGATGTTTCTATCTCTCTCTCCCTCCCCTTTCCTCTCTGAAATAAATAAAAATATATTTTTTTAAAAAATAAATATAGTCATTTTGCTGTAATACCTGCACAACATTATTCTAATGCAATTGTTATGTTAGGGAACAATTTGAGCATAATGTAAATTTCATATTTGATTATGTATGATACCATCCATGAGAAATACCAAGTGAATGCAGAAAACTGCACCTGGATGAACCAAGATGTGTAGGAATACACAGAGTTCACACATGCACATCTCTAACACCTACCAGCTACCTCAGTTCATTGCGTGTATGATGAGCCATACACCTCTGTCAACAGCAGTGATACAATTTTCCATCTTCCTTCCGCCACTGCACTATCTACTCACAGACTACAACCCTTCTGGTGCCCAGTTCCTGAGCAAACTTCATATCTGTTTCAAGGAAGAATGACATTTACTATAGTTTTTATCTATTTCTACCCATTGAACATGTATAAAGTGGTGCTATTTTTTTATTAGGTGTCTATCTTATTTTACACATGTCACTGATTAAATTTTTGAGCCTTCTGCCCTTAAGCATGACGATTTTTAGGAAAATATATGTCCCATTGTAGCAGAACTGACTATACTTAAGTATGCAGGGGTGAAGGGACATCATGTCTTAAATTTATTCTCAAATGATTCAAAGAAACATTTTTTACAGATAAAAAATATATAATCATATGTTATGTGCAAGCACGCGCACAAGCAAGGGGAGAGAGAAAAGGATAAAGTCATTGTGGTGAAATGTTAATGTTTAGACAATCTAGGTGAAGGGTGAATGGGAATTCTTTGCACTACTCTTTCAATTTTTCTGTAAATCTGAAATTATGATAGAAAACTTAAAAAGGAAGAAAAAGAGTAGAGCGTTGGGGAAGATAAAAAATAGTTGAAGTTCAAATGTGAAAAATGAAGGAATAAACAGGAAGGGGAAATGACTCAGCCGGGAAAAAGACCAAAGCAGAGAGGGAGAGGATCCTAAACAAACTTTCTACACAGTAGACTAAAATGTGAGCTTAGTTTGAGACAAGCTAGTTGTAAAATATTTTAGGAAGACTACATCTACAAAATGGAAAAGAAAGGCATTTTGCTTTTCCAATAAGATATTTTGGGAGTCTAGCCCAGAATCCTAAAAATTGAATAAACCTATGTTTATGGAAATCACATAAATTAATAATTCTAAATTATTTAGTATCTTTATTCTCTTCCTAAACAACACAAAAGTTTTAATAAACTTTATTCATTGGACACCCCCCCATATACAAATCTTTTTAAAAACACTAACAATAAATATAAACTGTAGTTTGTGTTATGATTTATCAACATCTGTGTTCACCATTGTTTTCCTGTGGATTCACTTTTCTTCTTGCTGAATTATGTCTTTACTATTTTTTTCAATGAATATCACAAACCCTTTTGTCTTTGTATATCTGAAAATATCTTTATTTTGCTATGACTTGAGGAATAGTTTATCTGGGTATGAAACTACATTGACAGTTTTCCTTCTGCCCTTTGAAGAGTTTTTTTCATCAATTTTTATTGGTGAAGTCTCTTATCAATCTAATTGTCATCCTTTCTCTCTAGGAATCTTATATTCTGCAATTTTACTATAATGTACCAAGGAATAGGTTTATTTTTGTTGTCCTGCTCATAGTGTCTTTTCAATCTGAGGGCTCATATCTTTCCTTAATTCTGGATTATTCTCAGCCATTATCTCTTCAAATGTTATCTTTGCCAAGCCTAGGATTTCTTTTATTTATTCAGTTTTGTTTTTTGTTTTTTATTCTGAAAACTCCTATGTGAATATGTAGGAACTTCCCAATTTATTACCCATGCTTTTAAATGCTTGATCTCTCTCTCTGCTTCATTCTGCTGAACTCTTTAGTATTATCGTCTAGAATGAGTGCTATTCTCCTAATTTTATGAGTTAAAAATAAAATTGAGATTGGATTTTGCACTAAGTAAAATAGCTAGTAAGAATTAAAAGACTGCATTTGAACTCAAATATGCTTAACTTCTGACCTGGATTCTATTTTTTTTTTTTTAACCCAAAAAGTTAAACCCCCTGAACAGTGAAATAGCTTCAGATTACTGCATTTTTCTGTACTGTGGGTGGATGTA
Organism: Murina feae; assembly: GCA_004026665.1. Taxonomy (NCBI): domain Eukaryota; kingdom Metazoa; phylum Chordata; class Mammalia; order Chiroptera; family Vespertilionidae; genus Murina; species Murina feae. The sequence continues at coordinate 24,154 of PVJC01004666.1, read as the reverse complement.
ATTGGGAGGATGAATGACTTTAATCCAAGACTATGCAGGATGCCATGTGCTGAAAGACCTGAGAAGTGTCAAGAGTTATATTTGGCCTCTTTTCAATTTTCATCCTAAGTTTTTTCTAAGAAAAAGAACACTGGTTTCTTTTTATCTTTTATGCTACCCAAAATTTTCAAATTGCCCATTCTTTTGGCTATCTAAATAGATTGTGTCTAAAAAGATTTCTTTGTTTTCACTTATCTCTTCTCATCAGAATTTTGGTTTTGTTTTATTAGGCCAATGTTGTTAAACTTTTCAAATTTTTCAGCCACAGTGATGAAATGTTTACAGTGTTATTCTATAAATATTTTTTAAAAGTCTATTGTTGTTATTATTCAACATTTGTTAAGTGACCACAGAATGCTGGGTGTTAAGTATCATTATGGGAGGTGGTGGTTGGGGAAGAGTTCAAACTCACACATATTATTTTTGTGTGCAAATCACATTTCTTATCATTTCTTTGTTGTTTATCTCAAGTAGTTCAGTAACATTTTGTAGGCTTTCACACAACTCAGCTTGGGCATTACAGCCAAAGATAGATGACATGTATGTTATTTTGTCATTCATCCATTCATTTAAAAAATATTATATTGGTCATCTGTTATTTGACAGGGAACTCACAGGCCCATAAAGAAAGCAACCATTGCCCAGCCAGTGTTGCTTAGTGGTTGAGTGACAATCCATGAATCAGGAGGTCACGTTTGATTCCCGGTCAGGACACATGCCCAGGTGGTGGACTAGATCCACAGTAGGGTGTGTGCAGCCAGCCCCCCAGTCGATGTTTCTCTCGTCGGTTTTTCTGACTCTCCTTTCCTCTCTAATATAAATAAAAAAAGGTATTAAAAAGATAAACAACCATGAAAAACAGTTGCAATTCAGGATAATGAAGGAAAGTGCTAGGTAAGAGAGTGGCACAAAAGGTGATTGACAGCCAAGATAGGTTAAGGATGGCTTCCCAGAGGAGGAGCTACTCACTTGAAACGGGCCGTGAAGGAGTTAGAAAGCAAAGATTATTTTAAACAGGAAACAGCAAGAGCACCCTTATCAAAATCTCAAGTTGTCCTGCATGGCTGGAATATAGGGAGTGTCTTTGAAACGTGACCCTGAGAGACAGGGGCCAGTTTGTGGAAATCTCTGAAGGCCTCGCAGGAAGTTGGGGCTTCCCATGTGGTCAGTAGGGCCACTAAAGGACTTAAACAGGAACACTTGCTTTTCTGAAGACATCAAGGAGGATGGTTGGAAGGAGATGAGACCAAGTCAGAGACGGCTGTTATAATCGTTCTGGGAAGAAAAACTGAGCTCAGAATTCTAAGCAGTGGGAATAGAGCGAAGAGAACAGACCTGAGATGAAGAGGTGAAATCAGTCAAACTGTGGGGCGGAGGGATAGTCAGGGCTCCGGGCTGCCTTCTGGGATTCTGGCTTGGGAGTCAATGCAGAGATTTTTTCCACTCCGTCAGGCTCAGCGTATATGGCACATATTTCTCCTCATCTCGGTTTCTGTCAAGCAGCCCTCGTCCTATTGGTTTTCTGCAAGAACAGTGTCCCAGACAAGCTGCCCAAGAAAAAATGGCTTCACTTTCTCAGAGGCTCGCTGGGAAGTGATTCGAATAACATTGGAAACTTAGTTCTTCCAAACTGGCCTTTTTGGAGGAGTCCTCTCATTTACACAGAATAACTGTGATCCTGAGTTCGTCACTCCTGCCTTTAGCCTTCTTTCATCAGTGTGCCTGGAGTGCTGGTCATGTGTCTCACCAGCCAGCTCTGTTCTCATGCACCTCAGATGTCCTTTTTGAATAATTAGACTTTTCCACTTAATTTTAGAAAACATTTCTGGAGCCTGTTATGCACCCTGCATGGTGGCAGGTGCTTTCACATGTCATCTCATTTAATGCTCACAGGACCTGAGAGGCAGGTGTAACATCAGTTTTACGGATGGGGACCTGAGATTCTGAGCCTAATGTTAAACAATCAATCCGAGGTCACAAAGCAGTCAGGTTCAGAATCAAGGTTAGAAGCTGATTCATACCACACATCTTCTGTGTTTCTCTACTGTCCTGTGACTGTCCGCCCTCATGGGTCAGTAATCAGGTTGGGCATTGATTGATTGGCTTGACAACAAGGAATGGAATAGACAGTGGAGATAATGACAAGCAAATAGGCCATTATAATGCAATTTAATGAGTGCTGGGGGGGGGGGGGAGAGACCGTAAGAAGCACACCCAAGCAGGAATTGGGGCTCAGTGAAGGAGCCCCAAAGGAAATGATATCCAAGGTGAGATTTGAGCAACAAGAGTTAGCCAGGGAAGGATGGAGGGCAGCCTCCTCCAGGCAGAGGGAGTGATGGTCGCTGGCACAGGGAGAGGCGTGACAGGAGATGAAACTTAGGTTTGGGCCACATCAGGAGCCATCTCAGGAAGCTTACAAGGAATTCTGATGTCAGCAGGGCAGATGTGGAGGAGTTTTTAACGCAGGGAAGTTACATGAATATGCAGGTGCTTTCGAAAGGTGGCCAAGGTAGTAGTATGAGGAGAGAAACAATTAATAAGGCAAATTTGGAGGCAGAGACCACTCAGGAGAACGATGTGATGACCTGAAGTGAGGAAGTGACCTGAAGTGGGGAGAGAATTGGGTGGGTGTGAGAAGTGTGAGGGCCTAGAAGCCACACATCTCAGTAACCAAAACTATAAAGTAAGACTGAGCCAGGTGGCTGGGCAGGGCTGTTCTCATACACTAGAATGAAGGAAAAACTGATTTGGGAAGGAAGGTAAGCTCCCCTTTATTCCTGTTATGTGTGACATGTCAGTGGACATCCATCCAAGAAGTGTCCAGTTAGGCAACTTTGAATATGAATTCATGAGATCAGGAGAGGGGTGGGATAGAGACGCAGATGTGAGAGATGTCAGCATTTGGGTGCTACATAATTAACCAGGGGAGTATATAAAACCAGAAGGAAGAAGAGCATAAGACAGAGAACATCTATAGTTCAGAGACTGCCAAAGAAAGCAGAGTTGGGGAAGGAGCCAGAGGAGCCCAATTCAGAGGAAATACAGCCGGGACAACACAGGAGAGGGCCTGACAAATGGGCCCTGGCCACTGAAGGGGGGTTAATGGGATAGAACAGACTCTCTGGTGGTTTTAGAGCTCCTGGGGATCTTGGCTGAGTTTAAACAACCCCTTTGGTCAGTTTGACTGGTAGCTGGTAAGGATGAGAGAATGATGACAGCCAACTGGTTTTACAGGGATGAGGGGAAGTTTTTTGGATTTTTTGGGGGGGAAGGGTGTTATTGTTAGTTGTTTTAACACGAGAAGAAACTTGAACACATTGAAATGTTTGAGAAAGAACCACGGGATATGAGGGTATTTGACAGAGCCAGGTCATGATAAGGAAGGGGTTTGGCAAAGCAGGGTGGGTGGTTTTGGAGCAGAGAACAGCCCCTCTACCCCTCTGCCTAAGTCTCAGTGGGAAGGAGCCTGGAAGGGTGGGGATTGGATAAAAGAAAAGTTGGGGAGGGGTCCATCTGATGGCTTTAGTTTTCTCTGTGACATCCAGGCAGGAGAGAGGGGCGGGGGGTGGTTAGGTTAGGGATGGAGACAGGGGTCAGTAGCTAGGGAGAGCAGAGGAAGTTTGAATAGAGTGGTGGAGAGCACTAGCAGGGTAAACCTGGACAGTGTGTGATTTTCCTTGACCTAATGCCAGGGGATTTACCCGTTTGTCAGAGGGAAGTAGACTTTCCAGGTCTGCCTTACTTTGTCCTGTGTTGGAATGTGTTCTCAAATTGTTTCCCGCTGTGGCTCCTGTAGAGAAGGGTCACAATGCAGGCTGATTATCGCTCAGTGAGTGATTGAGAAGGACCCTGTTAAAGCATCTTCTCTCTGCCTACAGGCTTGTGGCATTTGTCTGCCACCTACGTCAGTATACAGGTGATAAAGGCAAACTCTCAAATCGTGTCTTTCTCTTGGAGTTAGGATGGTTAGCACATATCTCAGGGATGAGAGGCTGGGGTTCTTGCTCTGCTCCTTCCTTTAGTCACCTCCCCACTCCCCCAGGGGTGAGTGTAACTCAGCAGGCCAGGTTGTACCTAATAGCAGGTCCTGGAAGCGAGGCGAGAGCACCCCTTCCTCCATAGAACTCTCTGAAGAGAGCTGCTCCGAGGCTGTGGTTTCTGCGCTAACCTCTGCAGCCTCTCTGCAGAAATGGGTGTGCTTCGTAGAAATTGCTGGTTTCAGATCCTGGCTGTGCTGCTCTCTCGCAGTTGAAATAGGTCTCCTTCCTTTCCTGGTCCTCAGTTTTAAATTACCTGTAAAACAGAGTGATTGTGCCTATTTCCCAGAGGGGTTCAGAGACGTTAGTGACCCAGTGGGTGTGAAATGCCTAGCAGGAGAGATGCAGTCTGTTCCTGGCCATTTTCCCATTTTCTGTGGTTAAAATAAAGACTCACTCTCTGGCTTTCCAGGTGTGGAACAGATTGGGTTGAAGTCCATCTGTCTTCTCCAAGTAGCTGAGTTGGAGATAAGCATTTGGTGATGCTCTTCAGTGTCCATAATGAGAGTGCGCAGCACCATCTGCTCACCTGCGTGCCACAGAATGCAAAGGTGCAAATGCTTGGTCACTGGGACAGGACGACAGTCCTTCAGACCCCTCTGTGCAGACAGCTCTCAGCTGTTACTTCCCGGTTCCCTTCCCACGGCTGGTCTGAAGCATTATTTGCAGAGGGATTTTTGACGAGAAGACCAAGATAACCCGTTCATTTCTCTATCAGAGGTCAAAACTGGCAGCTGTGGGCCAATTTCAACATAACCTTTAAATGTGTTGGTCTGTCAAGTGGTGCTTTAACCTGTGTGTGTGTGTGTGTGTGTGTATGCATGCGCACCTCCTGAACATTTGGAAACGGCATGCTTACTCTGTTTGCCACCACTCCCTGTTGTCTTACACCTGCTGCCGTCACTCAACTCTATTCCTTGTGGAGCGGTGAAGGCATTTAAGTTTACAGCCTTTATTTCTAGATCCACTCTAGGTTTCACTCCAGAAGTAAGCCAGGCCATCAAACCCATAGCTGTAATGCTGATTCCAAGAGCAGATGCAGACAGTTTCTGTGTGTACTCCACACACTGAAATACTTCCAGGTAAATTCATCCTCAGCTCTCTGACCCTGGAATCAGGTTCTTCCTGAGTCAGTGTCTGCTCGCCTCTGGCAGAGAGAGCTCTGCCACAAGGTCATTAGTTGCCACTCCTTTATGTTTTGTTTTGACTTTTTTTTTTTGTGCCAGTTCTCCTTTTCATTAGGAGTAGGTTAAATTTTACAGTTTGAGATGTCTTTCCATTTTAACCCTAATATTCTAAGAACAAGCTGGGAACTGTTTGACTATTGACCTATCACTCTAAACCCACTCAGCATGCCAAATAAACAGGACAGGTTTTCCATCAGGATGATTTGGGTTCACATCTGTAACTTGTGTGTTATTTTTTGTCAGGTAAATGACTAAATGTGGCCTCCCAGCTCCCACACGTTAGCAATGAGATGTGGCCCCCCATTAGTGCTTTGCATCCATGTGTCTCATCCCCCACCGAACTGTCGAGCTATTTGAAGGAAAGGAACTTTCTTACTTACCTCTGTATCCCTGGCACACAGAGGGTGCGCACTGGGATGGCTCAGGTGCCGCCCCACTCATAAGCACATTTGCTTATGGCTCCCTCTCACTAGACTCCAAGCTCCCTGCAGGCAGGGAGTGTCCAGGACGTCTCATGTCCCAGTGCAGACAGAGTCCGCACTCAGCAGATGCCAGGTGGTGGAATTATTAAGTGAAGTTTTCATCAGCCTGGGACATAGTAGGAGCTCATTAAAAGGTAGCTGCTATTATCATTTTTAGCACACACACCAAAAATAAAACAAAGAAGAAAAAACACCCACTAAGATAGGCATCTAGTCACCCACTTTGGCATGCAGTGTGGACATTGATTGGAAGACTATTTTAGAGAAAGAAAATGGCCCTTTATTCATTTTGGGGAGGGGAGGAGGGTTAACAAGAGAGTCTTTTTCAAGTGTTTGCTCCATCTTGCTGCCACTTTACTATGTGTGGCTGCTGTTGCTATGGCAATTCTTTAAGCAATTGAATAGAACAGCACTGAGTTGTTGCAAACCAGCTCTAATTGCTCACATGCACCAGGCCTGCCCACATGACCGCTCTCTGCACAGCATTCCCTTTTTCAGATGCGTATTTTCATAAATCTCTGGGCATTGTGCAGCTCCCTTGCTCTTGTGACATCGCCATCCTCGGGCAGAGGGCACAAGAAGCAGCTCTGGGTAGGGAAGAGGGTCTGCCAATTTTCCCTGTGTGAGTGAGCAGTGTAGACCCCCATGTTCAAGGGGGTAATGGGATGCAGGCACAGCGGGGTCTTAAAGCCAAATAAAACATTTGTGGGGATAGGTTTATTATATGTATTTCCATTGTTGGGCAATTTAGTCATCTTTTTAAAGCCAACTGTACCATTTCTGCACCCTCCTGCCAGGAGAGCCCAGTTCATTGTGCAGCGAGAACTTCTGGTTTTAACCTGAGTGTGATCAGGAAGAACTGATATTAAAAGAAATGGAGGGAGTCCATGTGTAATGTGTCCCTCCTGTGTGCCAAGCACTGTACTGGTCAGTGTCCATGTGCTCTGTCACTCAATCCATATGTACGTTGGGCAGGGGGTCGGGCAGCATGGTCCCTGTTACAGATGAGGAAACTGAAGAGCACAATTTACTATCAAAACTAAGGTCACTGCCAGGGAGTGTACGGCTGGGTTAGACCCCAGTTCCGACTAAATCTAAGGTCTGTGCTCTTGTCACTGGGTCACACTGTCTCCCAGAGGAGATCAGCCTTTGGTGACACTGGGAAGCCAGATCTCAGTTGACTAGTGGCATATGGCATTTAGCCAACAACCAGGCCCTTTAACATGCAAGACCATTCTTTAAGGAATCATGAAACTTAAATGTGATCACAGGAAAAATTTCATTATCACTATAGCTTCTTTTGAGCCTTAACAATAGGCTGTAAGCTAAGTGCCATATGAATACCACATTTAGTCTTAACCAAAATAGTAATAGTAAACTATGAATTAGGTATTATTCCCATTTTATAAATGAGGAAGTCGAGGCTCAGAGAAGTTAGGTGACTTTCCCAAAGTCACAACAATTTCGGGTGGCAGCACCAGGATTCAAATCCAGGCCTGATTCCAAAGCCTCTTAAACACTAGGCTGCCTCCCATGGAACTTACTTGGAAAGCAGATGCTTCCTGTACATTTAAAACTTTGACCCGGCCAGCGAGGCTCAGTAGTTCAGCATCAGCCTGTGAACCAGGAGGTCATGGCTCGAATCTAAGTTGTGGGCTCTATCCCCAGTGTTCAGGAGGCAGCCAATCAATGATTCTCTCTCATCACGGATGTTTCTCTTTCCCCTTCTCCCTTCCTCTCTGAAATCAATAAAAATATATAGTTTTTAAAAACTTTGCCCGCGAATAAGCCGGGAAACTTAACAGCCAATGAAAAGCTTATCTTCCTCTTCCTGAGATATTTGTAAAATTGAGTCAACCTTTTGATGGTCTGGTACCTAAAGGTGCAGTATAGCAGCAGGGTGTGGCGGGACATGGTACACTTTCCGCATGACCTAAAACTACCTCGGTGCGAGGAGTCTGTGCACAGAGATCCCTTGCTTTAGCAGTTCAGTCCTACACTACAGGCTCGTATCTTAAATTTTTTCTCTCTTTTTCCTTTTTCTTTTGATGCAGTTTGTGTAATAAAGAAAATAATAAAGGGGAAAAAATAAACAAAAACTGAACGCTTTTCTCCTTAAAATGGTATGAATCCTACTCTAGCGGCAACATTTTTTCTTATTACTTTAAATTGAACACTCTGATTCAGTCAAACAAGTTTTAATGAGTGCCTACTATGTGGCAGACACCACACTAGATGGGGGGACAGAATAGTGTACTGGAAGCTCTCAGCCGCAGTGACAGAAATCTGGCTGCAATACTATGGACTCTGTTACTGATCATGGTGAGGTCAGCGGTAGGCAGTTCAGCGATTGGTGAGTTGAGCACCTCACTGATGATTTCAAGAACTTCATTCTTTAATCCTTGAGTCGGCCCGCATCAGATATTAGCCACACCACCAGGCACACTTACCTTGTGTTCTCAAGATGACTGTCTTGGCATTATATCCTTACAGCGATCTCCAAAATTATCTCTTTAAGAGTCAGAAAACCTTTCCCAGAGGCTCTCCTGCTGACTTCATCTCATGTGTCCTTGACCAAAATTTAGTCATACGCCCATACTCTAACCCAGCAGTCGCCAACCTTTCGGACCTCACGGACCACCAGTGGTCCGCAGACCACTGGTTAGCAACCACTGCCTCGCCAATCACCGGCAAGGAAATGAGACCACTGGGATTGGCTTAGACCTGATTATCCACCCCTGCCTCTGGGATAGGACTTGAAACCCTTGTTCTGACAAAGGAGGGTGGGGACATAAACAAAATGGGGGTTTGTCAAGAAGGGGAGAGAAGGCGGGTGAGCGTTGGGTAGGCAGCCAGTAGTAGTGAATTCTAGAGGGAAAAAAATGTTCCTCTGTCTCAAAGAGCTTGCATTCTAGTGCAATTGACAGTAAACAAGGAGACAGACAGATGTATCGTTACAATGTGTCATCTGTGCCGCTCTTTAGTGCCTCTACTTCAGATGAAGTAATCAAGGAAGTCTTCTTGGAGCTGACATTTCACCAAAGAGGTGAAGGAAGAGAATTACCCAACCTGTTGGGTTGAAGGGAAAAATGTTTCAGGCAGAGGGAACGAAATAACATGGCACCTTGCAGAAACCTAAGGGAACTGGGGAGCCCAGTATATAGCAAGCGAGGAGGCAAGTGGCCTGAGTTGCAGTTAGAGGTTTTTAGGGATTTAGGCAGGGCTGGTCATGCAAGGTCTTACAGGCCATGGATTTGTATTTTATTTTAAGTCAGCAGAAAGACAGTGGGGAGTTTGAAAAACCCTTTGATTTTGTGACACTGTTTTATGTTTTCTTTAAAAAAAACACTCACACATGCTGGCTGCTGGGGGCGGGGGAGGGGCCTTAATGGAAGCACAAACAGCAATTAGAAGGTCACTGTGGTCACTCAGACAGGACATGGGGTGGCTTGGACTTTCGTGGTGAGAGTGGAAAGGGAGGGAGATGAGCTCTCTGGGAGACGGGATCAGTAGGACTTGCCGGCACCATGCGTCTAGGGGCATCCTCATGGCCTCTCCTGTCCAGTTTTCTCTGTGCTCCTATAGGTAACTTTTTCCCAAAGTAAATTACGATGTGCACTTTACAAATAAGAGCGTCCTGAGAAGTGGCCTGCACTGGGTCGTAGCATTCAGACCCAGCCAGAGCAAAGAGGAGCAGGGAGCTGGATTCCGGGAGAGTGAGTGGGACCAACTCAATTAGCATTGTATGGGGCTTGTTTTCCTTCACGAAACGTTTGTTTTTCAGGGTGATATTTTGAGAACTGCTGTCTCCCTGGGAATATCTAAGTTGTGTACAGCAGAGCCATCTCTGCATCTACATGTTCTTATTTAACACATGGCTGTCTTTATAATGAGTGCCTTCTGTATGTGGGGTTACCAGAGTAACTCTGAATTATTTTACAACTAAATTAATGATATCCAGGAAACATTTATTTGGTTGGCTCCTTTTCTATTTATAATATTACTACCAACTAATTGCCTCTAAGTGTTCCTACTTATAGGGTCCTTTGTGCTAGTTAAAATTCATCCCACAGGTGAATCCCTGACGCCACCCAGGGCTACCCAGTCACCTGTGAAGTTTCTCTTGTAATAACAGGAACAATCACAAAAATTTACATTAGTCATATGTCTATGGGCAAAGGGCCAGGTGAGACAACATCTAAAAAATAATAATGTGTATGGTGGGGTGTTTTTTCTGAGCATAAAATATCATATTTTCATTGCAGAAGACTTGGGAAAGACAGAAAAGCGTAAGGAGCACAAGTCACTCATATTTCCAGCACCATGAGGCGACCAGCATTAAATTTTGGTGCATCTCTGGTCCTGGCTGAGTAGCTCAGTTGGTAGAGTGTCATCCCAAGACACCAAGGTTTCTGGTTCACTCTCAGTTAGGGCACATATAAGAATCAAGCAATGAATGCGCAAACAACAAATCGGTGTTCTCTCTCTCTCTCTCTCTCTCTCTCTCTCTCTCTCTCTTAAATGAATCAATAAATACAAAATTTTGGTGCATCTCTTTCCAAATGTTTTTATGTCTTTTTTACATAAGTGAACTCATACAGTCAGTATTTTTTTCTTTTGTTTTCATGTGATCTTCATCATTCAGATTTCCCTCGCACCATGAGATACTATCTTTGCAAATGGTTATATAATTCCTCTGCTTAGATGTGCCATGATATACTGAACTGTGCCCCTCAAGGGGAATTTGAATTTTTGTTACTGTTTTAATGTGAATGATGTTATACTTAGAGATTCATTAACATTTGAGTTTTTCCTTAAACTATGTTTCCAGCAATTCCCAACTCTAGATTAAAGGATATTCATATATTTAAGGTTCCTGATACACTTGCCAAATTACTTTTCATAATGTTTTACTCTTATCAACATTCCATTTACAGCCACCTGGGCTACAACTAGAAGTCTTTTTTTTTTTAATCTTTGTATAAATAATATGTGAATTCTGTTTTAATTTTTGTTTCTTTGATTACTATTGACCTTCAACGTCTTTGCTTCATATTTATTTTTCTGTTTTGAACCTTGCCTTTTGCCCATTATCTGCTAGGCTCTCAGTATATGTGTGTGTTTTTTTGTTTGTTTGTTTGTTTGTTTGTTAGTTTTGGATTTATATTGAGCTAATGTTTTTTATTTGTTTGGTTTTTTGTTTTTATTTTTGTTTTTGTTTTTAGAGGGAAGGGAGAGAGAGAAAAACATTGATCAGTTGCCCAATCAGGGACTGAACCTACAGCCTAGATATGTGCCCTGACTGGGAATTGAACCTACAACCTTCTGGTATACAAGATAACTCTCCAGCCAGCTGAGCCACCCGGCTAGGGCTAACTGAGCTTTTTATATATTGTGGCTATTTACCTTCTTATAAATTTGTAGCAAATAACTTTTTCTGAACTGGGACTTTATTTTAACTTTTTATTATGAAGATTTCCAAAGATACCCAACAGTACAGAATAAAACTTCCCCATGTATCCATCACACAGTTTCAACAACCATCCATGTCTTTGTCATATTTGTTTAATTTATTTTCTATCCCAATCTCTCCCCTTTTTTGCTGATGTATTTTAAGGCAAGATCATTTCACTGTTTGTAAGATCTTTCAAAAATGAAAATTTGATTTTTTTCTTCTGTTTTATTAAAAAAAATTTTAACCTACAGAAAAGTTAAAAAGAATAGCACAATGAATACCCATTTACCTTTTACCTAAGTTCACTGATAAGTAATGTTTAATATATTTGCATTATTTTCAAATACATATATACACACTGCACTTTTTGTCTTGTTTTATTTTATTTTTTTTGCTGAACCATTTGAAAGTAAATTGCAGATTTTATAACAGTTCATTCTAAAATATGTTAGCCTGTATCTCCTAAGAACCAGAACATTGTCTATCATAACACTCTACAAAGCTGTATTACTCTTTAGAAATTTGACATTGATACAGTTGTATTACAGTATACCTGAGCTCAAATCAAGCATGACACATTGCAGTTGGTTCTTGTCTCTTTTGTGCCCTTTAATCCAGAGCAAATCTGTTTTCAGTTCTGTCTTGTTTTGGTCTTTCATGACATTGACATTTTTTAAGAGTCTGGGCCAGTTATCTTGTAGACTGTCCCACAGTGTGGATTATCTGATGTTAATTCATGTATGCATTCCAGTATGGCAGAGTGTCCCAGATTCATCTTGTACATTTCCTGTCCCAGACCTGGAATCAGCCCTTTCTTCAGTAAGATTTCAGTAAAGACCATCTTCTGAACACTAGAGGTGGTCATTGCTACTCATCTGTCATTACTTCTAGAGGTTTTCAGTGGACAGACTTAAGATGTATGTTTTTAAGAAGAAAGAAAAATAAGAGTTCATACTGGGTTTTTTTAAATTTAAATTTTCAGGTTTTTTTTTTAATTTAACTTTTCCATTTAAATTTTTTTTTAACCTATGGAAAAGTTGAAAGAATAGTACAACAAATACCCACTTACTCTTCACCTAAATTTGTTAATTAATAATGATTTGTACATGTGCATTCTTTTATGAAAACATATATACACACTGCAATCTTTGTCTTGTTTTATTTTTATCTTTTTGCTGAATCATTTGAAAGTAAGTTGCAGATTTCATTACATTTCACTCCAAAATATGTCAGCCTGTATCTCCTGAGGATCCGATAATCCAAGTCAGCAGAGAAGCTGTCCCATAGCTCTTCCTTCCCAGAACTCAGGCAGGGCTGCTCCCAGGGCACCTAAGAAGGCCAAAAGGTAAACAGGCCTCAGAATGTCATCTCAGGAGTCATAAACTTGAATGATCCAAGTTCCTATCGCCCATTCAGAGAAGAGCCACAGTCATGCAGCCCATTCTCTAGTTTCCAGAATACCAGAAATGTTTTAAGACATGGTAACATGCCTTCTTCAGATCGCCTAACTTGCACAACTATGAGGCAACTACAAAGGCATCTCATTTCATTTCATCTTCACAGCAACCCGTAAGGTAATGTGTCATAAACCTAGACTCGGAGAGATGCGGTGGTTTGGCCCATAACCGTTAATGGCAAAGCTAGCATCAGAACCAACATCTGTTGGCTCCAGATCTGCTCCTTCCACTGTTTCAAGCTGCCTACAGTTTTCTGTTGTTGCCAGTCGAACTTCTGTGTGCCCTATCTGGGGCCACCCCACAGATTTAGGAGTCTTCCAGTTGCATGGTTCGGTTAAGTTTCTGGCTCCTGCTTTGAGCTCTGCACTGCTTGGTCGTTGCCGTAGCTGCCTGAATAGCTGGTGGCCATTGAGCAAAGAAGGAGCACTGAAAAGAGAGCGAAGGAACTCTCATCCCCATGACGCCGAGGAGGACACTCACCTTTCCTCGTTTGAATCTGTGAGTCCACGTCCCAGGATGCTGTTCTTGCGCCTGTAGAGGCCTCGGAGCTTTCAAGTGAAGTGAGCCAAGTGCTGGCCCATTCACTCGCACCCCAGTCCTGTGGCCAAGGGCCACGCTCCCCCTCGAAGCCAGCACAAGGCGAGGTCCTCCTGGGGCCAGGCCCTCTACATTCACAGAGGAAAATGAAAGTTGCTTTATTCCCCAGCCTCTTCATAGCTCCCATTATGACGAGAGGGCTCCACAGTCAGGAGCCAGGGCTGTGATATTTCTGCTCCAGCATGAGAGATTCATATGTTTGACTAATCAATTCTTTGCACTGACTTCCCGGCCTGCATTTTGTTCTCTTGCTTTTGATCGTCTGTTTGCCTTTTTGCCATTCTGCTGATTCTTGTTTGGAGCTTTTATTTTCCAGGCACACTTTGACCTGCTCGATCCTCTATATTCTTCTCTCTCTCTCTCCCCCTTTGTCATTTTCCTCTCTGATTTTGGTTTCCCGTGTATTTGACCACACACCGCTTGCACCTACAAGCAAAATGGAAACCCTCAAGTCACAAGGCTCTGATAACTGAGGGGTTTTGTTTTGAGAGCCCAGGGATCCTGGACCACAGCCAGCCGCAGCCCCTCAGCCAAGCTGGGCTCAACTCTTCTGTCCTCCTGTCCCCACCCCAGCCTCGCCCTGCCACACGCAGTCACCGATGTTGGCTTGGTGCTCTTTATTTAACAAAGAGTAGGGAAGGAGCACAAATAATGGTATTGGTCAAATTTATCCATTGAAGGAACTGGGGATTGGAAATATGAAGGGATTTTCCCAGCTCAGAGCCAGTAAGCAGCCAAGCTGGGACAAGACCCAGGTCTGCCCTGGAGACGGGCCTCATTCTCCAGTGGCTTTGTCCTCAGCAGGATCTCAGCCAGCCAAGCGGGTGATTACAAGGCAGATTGTGGCAGCTGCCCCTCCCTGAGCACTTACTCTGTGACAGATCCTCACCATAACCTGAGCTCAGGGCAGTATGAGACCACCCTTCCAACACCAAAGCCAGGGCGGGGCCCAGGTCTGACTGCCCGTGACATCTGGGCTCTTAACAGAAGGGTCACCTGCTCAGGGCCCTTCAGCACAGCAAAGGGATGCTTACCTTGTGGAGGGCTCTGGGAAGGCTTCCCAGACGCAGGGCTATTTGGGGTGATGTGAGTAGGAGTTTGGCAATCAGAGGAAGAGGAGGGGTTACAGGCCTTCTGCACAGCTTGCTCTCTGGCCTCTTCTGAGCTCACATTGTTGACCTAGTCAGTACTTACAACTGAGAATCTCAGGAGTGGGTTTTTGGCCTTATCTCCTGTTCCATGCTTGACTCTTCACAATCTCCCCCAACCCCTCCATGAGGCTTTCTAGCTTGCCTGTCCCTAATACCAGGAAGTTTCCCTCCTTCTGAAGCAATTCCCTCCTTTTTCTTTCTTTTTTTTAAATCTCAGACAGAGGGAGGGATGAAGGGGCAGGGGAGAGCGAGGGGGAGAGAAAGAGACATCAATGTGAGAGAGAACCACCGATCAGTTGCCTCCTGCACCCTCCCTGACCAGAGATGGAACCTGCAACCTGGGAATGTGCCTTGATTGGGAATCAAACCCGCTACATTGGTCGGGGCAGCTATTCCATCTTTAAAATGCTCCTTAGGAATCTTTTATTATTTTAGTGAAAAATAACCTCTTTATGCCCCCTACCCCTCCGTATTGGGGAAAGCCTCAGAGCACAACATCTATCCTTGGAAGCAGTGGGCACGAGGCCAGCGGCTGGAATGAGAGCAGGACTGACCTTTCTGCAGTTTGAGTTGCTGAGAGTGGCGGGATTTGGTGGAGAGGCCAGTGGTGTGGCCTCCACAAGCCCTGGTTCCCATCTCACTTCCATTTTTTGTCGTGGGGTCTTATTTGGGTCACTCTCTTCACCTGAATTTCCTTACCCGAAAACCAGGAATGTGATGGGACACACGTGGGATTTGTTCAGCTTATTCTTCAGTTGTTCCTCTGGTTATTCCATTCAGTTATTTCTCTGTTAGCTCAGTGTACGTGTGTGTGTAATGTGTACAAAGCTGTGAGCAACAAGTTCAACCCACTTTCCTGGGCGCCCACTACAGGCCTGGGTTTGGAGTAGGTAGAGGGAACATGAGAGTTCATGAGAACAGCCTCTGCCTTTGAGGAGCTCTCGGTGCTATGGGAGATTCGGGAAACTGTGTGTGGCTGCGTTTCTAGAGGCAAGAAGGTGCAATGTGTGGGCCTTGGGCAGTGCTGCTGAGCTGCGGGAGAAGAGCAATGGCTGGGGCATGTGTCTGCACTTCTGAGCTGACTTCTTGAGGAGGCAACTCCACTGATGGGGGCTGGGCGGGAGGGTGAAGAGGAGTGAGGAGGCTGAGATCCTGTGGATACTGTGCAGGTAGTTTCATCTGAAGTAGGCGGCTTCTCAGGAGATGGATGGCACTGAGTGCCTAATCTGATGAGTAAATGAGTGGAGATTTCCTTGGCTGAAGTCTGGAATGCACAAGTTGCTAGAAGGGGGGAGAAGGGGGAGACAGAATTCAAGAATGGGAGTGTTGAGTTTGAGGAGCACGTGGGTTGTTCTAGTGGCGGCATCCAGTGTGCAACTGGAAAAGCAGGCCTTTGGCGTTTGGGAGGCAAGTCTGGCCTGGAGCTGGAGAATTGGCAGCCTGTCACCTCTTGTCAGTTTATCTAAAATTGTAGAGGCTTGTTTGGTGCCACCCAAGGTGTAATAAAGGCATAATCAGTTGTGCACTGGTTGGGAGTGTGCCTCCATCTGCAGCCCAGAGAGAAGGCTAAAAAGCAGGGTCATGTAGATGAGACAGCATCTCCACGAGTAAAACGATCGGCTGCAGTACCTCTAATCCAGTAGCCCTTTCCAGCAAGTGTTTATAACCCCTCTTTACAGGTGAGGAAACTGAGGTTCAGATGGTTTTAGTCAGCTGGTGCCAGTTTAGAAGACAGACCCATCTGACTCCCAGCTCCATGGAGTGTCTAGGCCAGCAAGTACTCTCGCGTACTCTCCTATATGCTCGCTGGCAGGGAACATCTTCAAACGGGAAGCCTCCTCACATTCATTGTGCTGCTTTGCCCTCAGAGCGAAAGTCCATCCATTGTTTTGTGTGCGTTCATTATCCACTAGGGATCTTATTTGTGCAGATTACCAGCACATACTGGTGTGTATTCGAGGGTGATGATTATCAGATGAACCATCCCCTGCTCGCCTTTGACACAGTATCCCTATTACACAATCACAGATGCAGAGGGTCTCTGATCATCACTTCCCTTCACTCTTCATCTCATCTTCTATTCTTTCCTGGACCTTTTGAAGGCTGATGGTGTACGGTGACATAAATGTGTATTTTGTAAGTCATAATTTTACACTGTATTTAAGTAAGCTGTGTGCACACAGGATGAGTATGCAGGCCACACAGTAGGGCAGGGGCGGGGGTGCGGTGGGAGGTGCTCTACTCTGAGTTCCTCTGGGTTCAGTGTTATTTCAGGTTTGAAAATGTGTTAGGAAGAAGACAACATTAGGGCAATTGGATGTTCAGCCTGTCTGTCTTCTTCCTCGTTTCTTTTATACGTTTTTAGATGCTATTCACACTTCACCTGGTCCCTCCTCTGTTACCTCTGACACTTCCTTGATATTTATTTACACGTTCATGGTATCTTTATTTTGAACTCTGTTTAAAAGAATCAGTAACTTAAAATACGCATTTTTTTCCTCACTGAAAATGTGCAATTAGTGAATTACATAAATGTGGTTATCCACTTACCTTTTTTTTTTATGTGTCAAAAAATCGTGGGATAATTATATGAAAAAATTAAAGAAAACTAACTTACCATCAATTCCGAATACCTGCTGTGAAGTTGCAGAAATAGCTCATTTTATTACATTTTCTAGAACAGCTTTTTGTAGAAGAGGGGGAAATGTATAGAGAGAACTTCATGGGTGTCGCCTTGGAATTGATAAACCACAAATGATGCATTTAATTTGAAATAGCTCCTTTTTCTGTAAGCGTGGTGAATGCGGATTTCAGACATACTGGAATTTGACTCTCTCCTCCAAGGTGCAGACAGTATGAGCTCACTGTCATCACCGAAAATGAAAGTTTAAAAAAAAATGTGTCTTTTGCCAAAACTTTTGCTACTTCCCCAGTTTCGTCCAAGGAGCCTTGTCTTGTGTGACATAGACTCTAGACTTGCCAAGTCTAGCTGAGGCAGTATTTTCTCAGTCATTCCCATCTCTTTATGTTTTGGGGGAGCTGTCAGGTAACGTCATCATTAACCCATTGCTGTTTTGCTTGAAAAATAATCCTGCAACTCTAGACAGATTTTGATGGTAGAACTCGAAAGATAAAAAGAAAGTTGTTTTCTGAGTAAATGCATTAGAAGGGGAACTGAATAAAACCAAATGAATCGTGAAAATGGAAACTATTTGGCTCTCTGAACACTAGTTATTTTAAGTGATTCTGTATTAATATTTTCCTACTTTAATGCATTTGAGGGAGAGAAGTCGTCATCTCACATGATCAACTGGAATGGCTCTCAGCCTGGAACCTTGCACATAAGTGGATAATTAATTAGTTACTACACTTAATCATAACTATTATCATCCGCAGTCATAATAAAGATGCCAATTTTTCGAAATTGGAATTATTTACTACATCAGATCACTTAGGGCACTTTTTATAATAATATCTATCTATTTAGAATTCCCTTTTGGACTGAAGTTATGGATCTCATAAGAGAAAATGATAGTGGTTACAAACTTGTTCCTGCCCCCGCTCCTCCATTACCCATACAAAAACATTATGTGTTTCTTTTTTAAAGAATATATGGAAATTTTGAACCATCTCTGGATTCTGTATTGTGAACATGCGTCTATACTTTTTGACTTAAAAGTAGCATCTTAGTGGAAAGAGAGGCCTAAACTTAAGACAGCCTTGGGTTGAAAGTACTGTGTGACCCTGGACAAATAACTTATCCTCTCCAAGCCTATTTTCTCATTTGTGAAAGGACTTTAGTTACCCTGACCTCCAAAAGTTGTGGTGAAGACAAATGTGGCAGTATTTCTTAATAGTAATCATAATAGTGGTTACTCTGTGCCAGACACTCTTTAAAGCACTTTACACATATTACTCATTTATCCTCACAACAACCCTATGAGGTTGGATACTATTATTTTTCCTATTGTGCGGATGATAGAACTAAAGTACAGAAAGGCTAAGTGACTTACCCAAGGTCACACAGCTAGGAATGTGAGGATCAGAATTCTAACGCAGAGTGTCTGGCTGCCACATCCCATCTGGCTACCGCGTCCCATGTTGTGTTGTTTCTCAGACCTGCAGTGTCGTGAGGGTTTGATAAATGCTTGTCATATGGAGGAACTTTCAGCTCAGATGCACGAAGGGAACATTCTCGTGCATGCTGGGAGCAATGACGGAATGGATGGCTCTTCTCACCTAGTCTTCTTGATCATGGGCCCATGACTAAGGGAAGTCACATTGCTAGACAGAAGAAATAACACCTCTGACCCAAGGTCATCTTGGGATCATCATGTCACAAGGGAATCTCTAAATATTCTATTTCTAAATTCCAATCGAGTTTGGGCTATATTTACAGCATTTCGCATATGATAAACCATTAGGAAAGTGGGTTTTAAGTGGACCAGTTGTATAATGGAATATTTCATGTTCTGGTTCAGCCATAAGCTCAGGGCTGATAAACAAAGCTTCTGAAGCCAAATGGCTCCTCATCTGACCCCAATTAAAATAAAGACTTCATTCCATTCTGTCCTGACGGAGAGGAACATATTGTTGCCTTTAAGGGAGTTTGGTTTCATTAATGAAAGAATTTTATTTCATTCCCCGCCCCCCCCCCCCACCAAATACAATATCTAATTAAATAAGATTCTATTTGTTAGGACTTCTGGTAAAGACGTGTTAACTCTTATAAAGCTGTGTTTCTTATATGCCTTAAAATGTAGAGGGTACTTATAAATCCCACTTCACAATCCATTATTCAACGAAGAAATAAGCCCATGTCTTTTTAAAGACAAACCTTATCTTCTCCAAGGTACATCTGTTTACACCCTCTATTATCCCACCTGTGTGTGTAGGTAGCATGGCTTCAGTATGAAATGCCACATATTTACATAAAGCCCCATTTCCTAGAAGCATGTGTACTTGTACATATTGTAATTTACCAATCACCATAGATCTGTCCATATAAAATATCTCACGCAGGGCGTTGTAGCTGCGAAAATATGTTAGGTAACATAAGTTGGATATTGATGCCAAATTGTCACGGAGTTCCTTCAGAGTAATCTTGAAGAAATATGTGACTGTCTGAAGAATTCATCCTTTAACATTAAGAGTGAATGCCAGCCAACTCTTGGGGGAAGGGAGCTTTTCTCGTGTCATACTCTCACTGCTTTTTTGTAGCCTTTTTCTGTGTGTACTGCCGCACAGCATGACTGTTGAGTCCACAATTAACAAGCGGAATCATTTTGGTGTCGTCGTAAAGAAGTTCTCTTCAGTTCAGCTAGGCATGAGGAGGCAGTCGGCGTGTGAGACCCTGATTGGTCACCTACATACCCCTGAGGAATTGCCTAGGTAGACCACAGAGCTGCAGGGAAAGAGGACTAGTCTGAGCATTAGGAGAGCTGCCTCCAGCAAGCTCCTCCCTTCTCTGGGCTTCAGTTTCTTCATCTTGGAAATGACAGAGCGGGGTCAGCAGATCTGTGAAGTCCCCTTGGCTCTGCCTTCCTTGGATTCTGTGTTTAGTAGAGCAGAAAGGACATGATGCTTTAAAATCCACTTAAGAATTTATAGTCAGATGCTAAGGATTTATGTTCTGAGAAATAAAGTCTTTAAGTCTATGAAACTTAAGTCATTTAAACCACATTTTTTAAAATTATACTACTTTGCCCTGGCCAATGTTCTCAGTGGTTGGAGTGTTGGTCTACGCACCTAAGTGTCAAGGCTTTGATTTTCGGTCAAGGGCATGTACCTAGGTTGCAAGTTCGATCCCCTGTCCCAGTCGGGGTGCATGCAGGAGGCAACCAATTAATGTGTCTTTCTCACATCGTTCTTTCTCTCTTCCCCTCCCTTCCTCTCTTCCACTCTCTCTAAAAATCAGTGGAAAAAAAATATCCTCAGGTGAGGATTTAAAAAACAAGTTCTATTACTCTGCATGCGGTGACTCCTTCTAGCATTCAGTGAGAATTTACCCAGCATACTTGAGCAGCTATTCTGTGCAGGCCTTGTGCCAGGTGTGTAAAGACAAATCATTCATGGCCCTGCCTTCCAGGAACTTACCTTCTGTGGTGAGGGCGGAGGGAAACAAAAAGCAAGTAAAGAGATCATCCCTTCATTAAGAGAGATCCCTAGTGTACTCTGGGCCACCAGAGGTGGGGCAGGGGGGAGGTAGGTGAGATGGGTTGAGGGCAGGTGTCACAGAGGAGGGGCTATCTGGCCAGACCTTGAAAGATGAGTGCAGTTTTACCAGATAGAGGAGGGGTCCTCATTCTACGCAGAGGCACAGTGTAAAGAAGGGTGCAGCATAGTGGGGCAAAGCAATGAGCTCTGCACTATTGAAACATGGCGGTGGGCTAAGAAAGGGGCAGAAGGAGAGATAAAACTAGAAAGGGAGGCTTGCGAAAAATCTTAGAAATTCCATTCTAAAGAGTGTGCTGTGTTTTTCAAACCTGTAATAACGGCTGTTCTTTGAATAAAATGGCTTCTGTGGCCATAGACTGTAGGAGTACAGTTGACTCGGATCCCCTCTTGCAAGAACACAATGTGCAATAAAGACTGCATCTGCCTTAGCAATAACCTATACTAAACTTGGTTTAACCCAGTATTCATCAGACTTTTGATCATTGAGCCCTCTGAGACAGAAAGCCTGTCGATGCTGTGGAGCCAGCTTTAGCACATAGAGCTTGAGATGGGGAGTTCCACTGGACAGCTCTTGTCAGGAGAAATACACAGTCCCATCAGCATTTTAGAAAGATCACTCTGGCCTGGAGGAGGAACTGGGGCTGGGGGAGAACGTCGCCAGTATTAGAAAGGGAATCAGACACCTGGTTACACTGGAGTTGTTCAAGGTGCATTTCAAGGAGAAGCTCCTTCTGAATGCAGTCCACACCTTCCTCACACCGATATGCAAGCCTTACATGAGTCCTACAAGTAGGAGGCAGGCCAGGTGCTGATACTTCAAGCCACCTGCCTAGCAGCCTTTCAAGAACTCATAGACACCAATGGTGGCTGACACTGGAATGGCTTGGTGTCAGGAGGCCAAAGGCGGAAGATGAAAACTGGTGCTAAAGGTTTCCATGGCTCCCTGAAGCATATATCGAGGGCCTGCTATGTGCCAGGGACTGTGCTTGGTACTTTTACATACGCTCCCAACTATTCCTTGAAACCATCTGAAAGGGAATTGCTATTGTTCCACTTTGATGAGTAAGGAAAAATAGAGAAAGTAGTTGACTATCCCAAGGTCACATGGCTGGTGATTAGGTCTCAACCCATCAGACTCCTATGCCATGATCTGAACACAGAGCTATACCACCTGCCCCAGCTAGCCTCCATTTGAAAGCAGTGACCATCTGCCAGGCACTGCATAGCACCTCACTTGCATTAGTTTATTTACTCTCCCCATCAGCCCTATGAGGTAAGTGCCATTATCCCTGCTCAATTAATGAGCAAACTAAGGCTTTGTTAAGTAGCCAAGGTCACAGCTAGACCTTGCAAAGCCAGGGATTGAACTTCAGTCTGACTGCTCACTACTCCCCCTAAATAATTTTGAGGAGGTTGTTCAAGAAATTGCTCAGAAATGTTTCTCTGTAGACATATTAGAAAGAAAGTGAATGAGCTTTATTTTTTGGTGCAATCAATACTATGCCTCTGGGCTAAGTTGAGCTTAATGGTTAGGTCCTGGCATCAAGCTGGAAATGAGAAACCCAGATGTGAGTGAAGGCCTTTTTGCATCTGTTCTCAAGTTCCTTCTATAGTCCTGCCACTGAACTTGGAGCTGGAGACTCGTTAATAACACCTTCTTTGCCCTCACGGGCCAACGGGGAGACATGAAGACTCTCAGTGCAGCATGTTCAGTGCGATCATAGAAGCCTGTTCAGAAGAGGGAGAGATGGGCTCTATTTGAGGGATTACCGCAGGCTTCATAGGAGATGTGCCTGCAGTGGGTTTTTAAGGATAAATAGGAGTTTGCCAAATAACGAAGGGGCAATGTGTGAGCCTATTTTCTCTCTTGGATTGAATGTTGATGATCCTCTTACAAACAGCATCAGAATTCATAAAGAGCTTGAAATTGGCGCCCTTGCTGCCTTCATTTGCTTTTAAGAAAACTCTAATCCCACCCTTCTGCCAACCTGCCATGATTGGAATCCTGAGATGCGGTGACCTGTGGAGACCGTTAGTGTCTGTCTTCTCTGAGTGGCATTTACAAATGTTTATTCATTTAGAATACACCCTGGTGTATTCTGGGTGACCTGATTCATTTAAAATCATTCAAATGATGAAATCTGGGGGGGGGGGTGCTTTTTAATAACCCCCCTCATGTAGGCTGAGTGGTTGGAGTGAGTGTGGAGCTTTTGTTTGTCCAGGCATGACAGGAACCCGTACTTCCTTGTTCAGTGAGTAGCAGGATGCTTGCTCTGTGCTGGGCTCTGAGGGGACAGAGAGAGGAGAACACAGACCCTGCTTGCCAGGTGCTCAGAGATGAGTAAGGGGTCAGAGGTGTTTAATGTGGGCAAGGAGTGCTACAGGAGCAGCAGGCTCAGCCAGAGGAGAGGTTGCTTAGCAGCACTCTCCTGAGGAGGTCACTGATCTGAGCCTCGAAGGATGAGCTACCACCATCACCATCAACCTGCAAGCAGGAAGCGGAGGGGGGGGGGTAAGCATGTGGACTCTGGAGGCAAATGCAGGTCCATATGCCAGCTCCTTGTGAGTGTCCTTGGTGAGTCTTTAATTTCTTTATTGTCTTCTCATCTGTAAAATGAGAATAATAGTCTCTACCTCTTGGGGTTGTTGTAAGCATTAATTGAGTCATTATCTGTAAAGTGATTAGAATACTGCCTGGTGCATATTAAAGGCTGGAAGAACAGTGAGCAATCATTGTCACGTACCCGACACCATGTTTTTAAGCTCATTAGCCTCCCTTCAACCCTTTACGGTATGTGCTTTGTCCCCATAATTCAGATGAGGAAACCAAGTGTTGAAATAGACTGAGTTGCCCAAAACCATGCATCTAATAAGTGAGCCAGGAGTTGCACACCAACCTGTTGGGCTCCCAAACCTGTGCCTCTCCGTTCTAGTCACATCTCTACTATGTACCTCCTTCTTCCAGTCTCCTGGATATTTTGAATAGTTGTTCTGCTTTGATGGTAGTTAAAGTCTTTTTACGAGAGAAACATTGTTGACCTTTGGTAAGATGTGGTATGGAGAGAAAGGATGGGCTTAAAGTAAGAGAGATCTGGATTCAAATCCCAGCTCTCTGACCAGCACCCTGGTGATCTTAGGTAAGTTTCTCTGCTTCCCTGAGCCTCCTCTGGAAAGCAGAGATAATTCCTGCCTCACAGGGGCGGTCATGGAGACCAAATGAGAGGTGTATGTAAAGCTAGTATGTGCCACATGGACATAGTAGGACTCTGTAAGTGTTCAGTGTCCCTCTGTCCTCCCCAACCTCCTGTGTTGTCCAGAGCTCTTCTTTATAATCAGAAATCCCCACAGTTATTTCACCCAAGGCTTTACTATCTACACTATCTCTTAGTTGTCAACATGTACATTCTTCTATTAACAGTGTCTTTCTGACATGAACCCTCAAATTTTCACACATCATTTTTCATTCCTGTACATCTCCACATACACCCTTAAGGCTCCTTGCACAATAATTACAACCTTTCCCTCTCCCGGCATGGGGTCTGGATTGATAAGGCAACTGCTATTTTTGTGGT
>PVJC01004665.1:0-62665 GCA_004026665.1 Murina feae | reverse complement strand
GATTCCTGGTTGCCTGTTTTTTGGTTCCTGGTATTTCATAACTTTGACTTGATTCTTGTGGTCCTCTGGTCTGCTGTTGGATTTCTGTATATTATTCTTTATTTCAGTCAGTGTTTGCTTGATTTCTGATTGGTCCTTTGCCATTTTTTTGGTATTCTCATTAAGTTCCTTGAAGGTCTCACTTAGTTCCTCGGAGGTTTGTAGAAGATTTTTGAGTAGCTTTATAACTGTGGTTTTGAACTCTATATCCAGTCGTTTGCTTTCCTCCGTTTCTGTCATTTGTGATCTGTCTCTTTGTCTCCGCATTTTGGCTGGTAGGGTGGCGTTTTCTGTCGCAGCTGAGGTCTGTTAATTTGGCTGCAGGCAGGGAGGCAGGTGCGCAGCTTGGGGCGGGGTCTCAGAGTCCCTGGGGCGGAGCAACCTGTGATGGCTGCCACTCAGCCAGCTCTGCGGCGCTATTCCACACCCTGGCGTCTGCGCGCCTGAGTCCCACGTCTGGGAAAGCTGCAAACAGGTCTGCTAGAACGCCACAGTCGTCTTCTGCCCCGTTGCCAGACTGCCCGCGCAGCGTTCAATGCGACCCCGGAGCTTGTAAACCACGCCGCCGCCGCCCTTTCCCGCCACCGCCGCAGCTGCCCTGCGCGTCCCTACCTTTTTATTTTGGCGCCGAGAACGGGAACTTTGATTCAGTCTCGATGCTGCTCCTTCTCTTCTAGTTGTAGCGCGTCCACTCCCTTGGTTCTGGAGTATGGTTGTTTAGGTTTATTGCTGTTTTTTTAATATTTGTGGGATGCTGCGCATTCAGGTATACACCTTATGCCGCCATCTTGGTTCTCTCCAGAATAGTTTTCTATTCAGAGAAACATGGCCAAAATAGCCCAGTTTCCCAATTCCTCGCACCCCGCTTCCCCTGTGATTAACATCTCGCCTTAGCATCGTCACAGTTAATGGACAAATATTGCTACATGATTAACTAACGTTCATACTTAATTCATGTTCCCTGAGCTTTAGCTTCATGTCCTTTTTCTGTTCAGGACCCCATCTAGGATGCCACACACGCTCAGTCATGTGTCCCCCCTGAAGGCTCTCAGCTGTGACAGCTTCTCACACTGTCCGTCCTGGCGATGGCCTCCATGGCTGGGAGGCGTTACCATGACGGGGTTTTGTGGAATGTCCCTCAGTTGGGTTTTAGCTGAAGTTTTTTTCATCATTAGGCTGCGGTTCTGGGAGGAAGGCCACAGGGGTAAAATGCCATCCACGTCACATCACATCAAGGAGGCATGTCATCAGCGTGGCTTGTTCCTGTGACGTTGACCTTGACCCCCCGGGCTGAGGTCGTGTTTGCCAGGTTTCAGCTCCGAAGCTTCTCTCCACCCCCTTTCCCTCTTTGAGAGGCAGTCCCTGTGAGACAGGCCACACCTGGAGGGAAAGCAACGCTCCCCCTCCTTGCGGGCAGAGCGTCTATATAAATTATTAGGAATGCTGAACGAGAGATGGGCTTACGGGAGGATCCACTCGCGGACATATATGTTCATGCTTTGGGCTCTAATCCTATATTGTTTTCCTTTTCCTGTTGCTCAGATGGTTCTGCCTTGGCCATTGGGAGCTCTCTGTCCCTTTGACATGCCCTGTCACTGTAGGGGCTTTGTTTTTGAGCACTTCCCTACTTTCTGGCACAACAAGATGCTCCAGGCCCATTTTGTGTATTTCTTGCCCCAGCGCTAGAATCAGCCATCTCTCCAAGGAACTCTGATCCCTTGTATTGAAGAATCCCATGTTAATTTTCATAATGGGTCGTCGTTTTGTTTCATTTTCTTTATGAGCTGAAAGTCATGCTTCTTATGGAAAATTCAGCACCTATGTGACAGAATAGGGATGAAGGTAAGTGTCCCTAGTCACCCAACAGCAGAGAAAAGCACAGTGAACCTGGGGGTGGCTCTGCCTGGCCTTTTTGCTGCTGGCTGGCTCTGGAGAAGTTCTTTCTATACATTTCTGCTTGATGTCCTCCATCAGACCAAGGAGGACCATGGGGGTGGGGTGGAGGGGGGACTGGTTTGCCTCCCTGCCCACAGCTGTGGTTGGAGCAGAGGAGCCATGGTGACCTTCCTGGGCTGTCTGCACCCTGGCCCCTGCCCGCTCTGCCCTCTGGAGGAGCACAAATCCTAGGGGCCAGGAGACAGGTGTGTCCTCCTGCAGACTCTCGGGATGAGGACACTTCCTCCTCCTGTGACCTTGGACAGGAGAGTTGCCTTGACTTTCTTCTTCTTTTTTATCTTTTTTTTTTTAAATCATTGTTAATTATAGTTAACATGCAACATACAAGAAAACTAATGTGATCACCTCGGTCACTCAGGTAACCACCTGTCCCTGTAAGAGCTCTCGTGCTATTATTGACTCTGTTCCCAGGACTTATTTATAACTGGAGATTTGTACTTCTTATTCTTCTTTTGCTCAACACCCCGCCCCCCCCCACACACACACACACCCTTTCCTCTTTTGTGAGGATTAAATGACATGATGTGTATGAAGTGCTCAACAGAGGCCTGGCACATAGCAGGCATTAAACAAGTAAAAGCTGTTGTTATTATAATTACAGATATTACTAATAATAAAAACCACACCCTCTCATGATAGAAGTGCAGGCTTAGTGTGGTAGGCAGGACTCTGAAAGGGAGGTATTTGCACAAACAAACCGCCCCCTCCACAGGGACCTCATGAAATTGATGTGGTTTGTCCCAAGAATTTGGGGAGCCTGGGTGCGGAACTGTCTCTCTACTGGACCCGAAGATGGAAAAGAGGGTCCTTGGAGGTCTCACTGAAAAGAATACATTCAAGAGGGCAGTATTGCATTGTCCCCAAGAGCGTGAGCTAGGAAATGTCACTAAACTGAAGTCAGGGGTCCTGGGTCCAAGTCCTGGTTCTGCTGTATGACACAGAGCAGGCGCCTTTCACCAGCTCCTCCCTTGTCAGTGAGCAGGTTGGTCGTCCTAACAACAGGTCAGCCCTGGAAACCCCTGAACCCCTGGCCTTATCAGTGATTGCTCTCTCGGGTTGGTGTTCCTCCAGATAAAGAGACTGTGGGTATGGAGGAGAGGACCCCATGAAGGCATCGAGATGGGGACCAGCAGAGTTGTGGGATCATGGCTGGGGAGGGAGGAAGGGAATGAAAATGCTGATTAGTGCCCAGCCTGTGCCAGGCACTGACGTTTCAACATCATCCATGGAGCCTAGTGCCAGCAGCCCAGATGTCTGTGGTCAGTCACTGTCAAGCTGTGTGGGGTAGTTTCCAGGTGGCACAGGAAGGCCAACTTGCAGTCTGGCTGGATGGGCGCTGTGCCATTTTTGCTGCTGGGCATCTGGGCCTGGGGTTGCCAGGGCTCTGGGAGGAGAATCATTGGGCCACCCTTCTGACAGTGCTGCTCTAGGATGGAGCTGTGCCACTAGTCTCACTGCCTTTGAGAAGTCTTCTTGCATTTCTGGGCTGGGCTTTATGCCCCTGTATCATGCTCCCACAGTTTTTCTGCTTCTCTCTCTCGGTACTCAGCCTACTGACTTGTCATCACCATCCACTGTCTGCTACTGAACCTGTGAGCAGAGGCACTGAACTTTCTGCAGTCCCCAGCACAGATCCTGGCACACAATAGGTGATCTATGTTTGTTGAATGAATGAATGAATGAATGAATGAATTTAGATCATCCAGAATACTGTTTCTAGCTCAGCAGTGTTCAGCAAAAAACTATGGCGTCAGTATGACTTTGGACAAGTCACATAATCTCTTTGGACTTCGTTTTACATCCTTAGTAAAATAGATACCATAATAATTTTCCCCCATCTTATGGGGCTGTTTTGATGATTACATGAGAATACATACTGTACTTCTAACTACCCTTACTTACATGTTCCCTCTGTCCCTGGCACTGTATTAGGCTCCAGATAATGTATTTAAAGTGCTAAATATAGTGGTACTTAACAAATATCGGTTTTCTTCGCCCAGAACAACATGGAAGTTTAAACATTAAAATTAAACTTTATTTGTTGAAGGGATGGATGGATGGACAGGTGGTTTATAGAAGTAGGATCCTCTCACCAGCAGGAGATGGAGTGAGTGTGGGGGTACCACTGGCTTGGCAGAAGTTCATGCGATTTTAGACTTCAGAGAGTATCTGGGTATGGAAGTTTGGCCTTAATTAAAGTCTCAGCACAGTGTTAAATGCCATTTTATTTTAGTTCATAATTAACACTAATGAGATGAGTGGATCACAAGCAGCACACATTTGGAGAGAGTGAAAAACAACATCTGAGCATGGTGGTTTCCATTGTCACTCCCCCACCTCCCATGCTCTGTTCAATTAAAAGTTTTGAGAAAATATTGCAACTATGCTCCTTGTCTTTGTGGTAATGAAGCATATTAATTTGAATGTGATGAATACAATATTCCACTGACTTTTTTATTCCCTTATCTACAAAAGTTTGAAATAATGGGCCAATTAAATCAGGAGAGAAGAATACAAGGTTTGCCTGGGGCTCCAATTCAGTAATCAAAGAACTGAGGGAACAAAATTCTGTGATGGTGTCTAAGCCCCATGCGACCCCCCTCAGCTGTAGCTTAAAACCCCTCCCTCATAATGACCATGTGTGTCAGGCTGAACAAATACTGTCTTGGGGATCAAGAGGCCAGATTCTAGACCCTCCTCCAGTATTATTTTCAGTGAATATCATTGGATAGAGGGTGAATAGATGGTTGGATGCACAGATGAATGGGTGATAGATGGATGGATGGATGATGGACAGATGATAGATGGATGATGGATGGATGGGTAGATGGATGATGGATGGATGGATGGATGGATGGATGGGTGATAGATGGATGAATGGATGGATGGGTGATGTATGGATGGATGGGGGATGGATGAATGGATAGATGGGTAGATGGATGATGGATGGATGGATGGATGGATGGATGGATGGATGGATGATGGACAGATGATAGATGGACAATGGATGATGGAATGAAAAGATGAACCAAACAACATCCCAAGGCCCCATTCTTACCACGGTAGCAAGTTAAGTCTAGTCTTGTGCTGACTTAACCCTTCTAAGACCCAGAAGTTAGGGGCAAAACTTAGAAATAGGTCCCTGAACCACCCAACCCCAAAGAAGACTGAGCCTTTCACGCTATGAGATTCTGCATTGGAAGAGGGACATTCTAGAGCAGGCCTGTGGCCCCCAACATATGGCCCAGGTGTTCCCATGAGGACCCCTAGAAGGCTTCCCACCTTCACGCAACTCCTCCTTGCCAGTGTGTCATCTGAGGCAGACTTGGGGTACCTATCCCACAATCTCTGTGTACATTATTCCCTTCCAATCTGTTTTCTGCATGACATTAAAACACAACGTGCATACACACATACGGTACACACACACACACAGACGATTTTCCTCCTTTGCTTAAGACCCCCTATAACTAGGGTAGACAAATCCTTAATGTGGTTCTACAAGACTCTGCATGCCCTGACCCCTCAGTCCTCCAAGCCTTTGTCGCCACACCTCCTCCACCTCTGCCCATTCCCTGGGCTCCAGCACTGGCCTTCAGCCAGTTCCTAGATACCTCTTCAACACTTGGGCACCCAGTTACCTCAGGACCTTTGCACAAGCTTTTTTCCTTAAATGTTCTTGCCCTACCTCTCATCAAGTTAATGCCTACTCATGTTTCAGCTTTTAGCTCAAGCATGACTTCCTCAATGAAGGCATGCTGATGACACATCCTACACCAACTCCAGCCTAGGTTGGCCCTGAGTGTTTTCCCTTTATGGCACTTATCACAGCTTGTAATTATATGCTTATGCTATTATTTCAGGCATGTATCTCTCCCTCCTTAGGCCATTAGCACCATTGTATCCCTAGTGCTCAATACAGCACCTGCTCATAATAGATACTCAGTAAATATTGTTGAACAAATGAATGGTTGAATGACTACAGGCCCAGTGCGGGAGCTTTGCCTCTTCCACTCCACTCCACTCCACTCCTTCCATGTTTGGATTTCTTTGTTTCCAAAGCACCTTTGCTGGGCCTGACACTGGGCGCTTAAACAGCTGAGACCTGCCCTTGCTGCCAAGCAGTCCACAGTGTAACAAGGAGCAGATCTGTCAGATGTGCCCAAGGACAGTGCCATGTGTCAGGGCTACAGTGCATGTACGTCTGGCATTTCCTGGGAGCAGAGGAGAAGTGCTCCTGTCCCACAAAGGAGGGGCTTCCCAGAGGAGCCAGTTCCCAAACTGAGTCTGAAAGGAAACGTTGCTGGCCAAGGAAATTGGGGTGGAGGCAGAGTTTGCAGTGAAAGGGGGGCTCAGAAGGCAGGTCCCTGTGGTGACTGTGCCCTGGATGGAGAGGCAGGGCTGTGAGAAGTGAGGCTGGGGACGGACAGGGGCCGGATCTCTGAGGACCTTCAATGGCAGCCAGAGATGGCAGGGGAGCTTGAGTGGAAGGGCTGGTGTGGTAAAAACCCAGGTTTGGAGAGCTCCCTCTGGACAGGCTTTGAGAAGGGGGGTTCATATTCCAAGTGAGAGCCTTCCTCCTCCAGGGAAACAGAGCCTCAGCCCCAGGGCTGCTGTCCATCAAACTCCTTTCCAGAATCCAAACTTCCTTTTCCAAAGGGTGCTCTGTGTGGCTGACCTTGCTTATTCATTGCACGAAGAATTAATTTCCGGGTGGGGAATTAAAAAAAAATACAAGATTAAGCCGTGTAATCAGCTGCTGCGGAGAGTTGGAAATGCAATAAATAATAATAGCATTGAGGGCTATTTTTAATAACTCACCAGTATAATTTAGCCCCGGCTTCATGGAGCATATGTAAAATGTGTCATGATGTATGTAACGGCAAATGCCTCATTGCCAGGCTCTGAAGACAAATGTCTTCCCAGGAGGGAAGGAGGGTGGGACACAGAGGAGAAATTGGAGGACAGAATTGCAGACAGGGTGATGGCAGACACACATCGCTCATTCTGACAACACTTATGCGAATCCGTGACCCCTGGCAGAGGTGAGAGGTTACAGTTGGCTTGTCTTCGGGGATGGGGCAGGCCCCACACTAAGGGCGAGAGTAAGCTACTTTCATACTCTGGAGAATCCCCTTTTGCATGCAGTCCATATTCTAATAACAGGTCATCTCCATCTATTACAGGAGGTCCCCAAAGACTAGTGTCTTCACAGCATTTGTTTTTTAAAAGTACTTGTTATTTAAAAGTACTTGATGAAGTATGACTTTTAGCCATTCATGTGCACTGCACCCACCGCAAACTCCCCCTCACCCCCCAAAAAAGTCCAAATTTGCCAGGTAGAATTAGGTATCCTCCATTTTTTGAGAGGCCTCACCATACAGTTTAAATGAGATGGCTTTGGAGTCAGACACATCTGAGTTCAAATTCTAGTTCTGCCACTTACTAGCTGTTCCACCTCTTGCAACTAACTCATACTCTACCCCTGATTTGTTAAATAAGGGTTGTGATGATGATAACGACAGTGATAATGACAGCCAATATTGTTAGTCACCTGTTGCATTATCTCTGTCACAACAACACTATAACATAGGGACTGTTATGATTCCCATCTTACAGATGAGGAAACTGAAGCTTAGAACCATAGAGTAACTTCTCCAAAGCACGGGGCTGGTAAATAACCATTCTGGGACCACCACCAGGTCTATCTGACTTCAAGGCCCATGCCGTTGAGCCTGTTGTGCTTGCTCAGATACTAAACTTAAACAGTTTGGGAGATGGGCGACAACTTGTATCAAGTATAGTTCCTGGCTCATGATAGACATTCTATAAACATCTCTTGGATTAAAGGACTAGGGTTTTCTTCCTCTGCTGTGTCCTCTCTGGGAAACTATCTCATTCTGTTTTTGTCATAGTTTTAATGTCCTTGTCATTTCACACCCTTGTCCAAGTCACTCCATACCCCTCCCAGGCCTTAGAGTTTTAATCTTTAAAATTGGGGTGAGTGGGAGCTCTGACACAGACCGTTGGTCTGAGTGTGAATTTCCAACTGATTTGGAAAACAACATACAGAAACAGCCCAGATCCTGGGGTGCAGGCATTCTGCTCTTACCCTACAGCAGGGTTGCTCTTCCTCCACACCACTGGCACTTGGGACAGAGATTTCATTGCTGTGGTTGGGAGGGTCTGTGCAGTATAGGAGACTTAGCATCCCCTGGCCTCTGTCCACTAGGTGCCAGCAGCATCCCCCAGCTCTGACAACCATAGATGCCTCCAGGGATTGCCAAGTGTCCCCTGGGGCAAAATCTCAATGAACCACGGCCCTATCAGCACTCTTGGGAACACACTCAGGAATGATCACAGCCACATCACTTGCATAGAGGTGTTTTGCCTTTATCTGCCCCATCCCATAAATATTTTATCAGGCTGTTTCCAAGTCCTAGCTATTCTAAATTGTGCTGGTAAGTGCCCATCAGCAGATGAGTGGATTAAAATTTGTGGTACATCTACACAATGGAATACTACGTTGCTGTAAAAAGGAAGGATCTCCTACCATTTGCAACAGCATGGTTGGAGCTGGAGAGCATTGTGTTAAGCGAAATAAGTCAGTCAGAGAAAGATAAATAGCACATGATCGCACTCATTTGTGGATTATAATGAACAACATAAACTGATGAACAAAACAAATCTAGAGACAGAGAAGCATCGATCACATGCTCAAACCTCAGAGGGAAGATAGGGGAGAGTGGAGGTAAGGTGAAGAGATCAACCGAAGGACTTATATGCATGAATATAAACCTAACCAATTGACACAGACACCAAGGGGGTGAGGGCATGAGTGGGGGAGGGGGGTGCAATGGGAGGATAAGGACACATGTGTAATACCTTAATCAATAAAGAAAGAAAAAAATCTATTAGGGTCAATAGTGACTAGTGAGAGAGTCAGGCCACTGTTGGGAGGGACCAAATTAGTTTATCCAAATGAAACTTAGTACTTTACCAGAAGGCCACTCAGAAACCCACATGGCGACATCGAGTGCAGGTGGACATAGCTTCATAGATTTCAGGTCATGAAGTGCTCCTGGGTCCTGGGGACACTGCGCCAAGGGCCACCTCTGCTTGCTTCAGGTTGCACAGAAGTGAGCAGCTGGGAGCAGCAGAATTGGCTAAAACAGAATCTTACTTTCTCACTGCTGGAGGCAGACACTCAAGCAAGTTTAAGCAGCAACAAATCATATTCAGAGGAAAGCATTTGCCCAGAAGGAAGATTTGTGACTAAGGAACTGGATTTCAAGCACCCAGAAATTTCCAGAGGAGATTTGATTCCCCCACCTGAGACAGTATTCCTTCCTCTCCCGAGATGCAAACCTTCAAACTGCACATATTCGTGGAACTATTATATTCAACTATACTTTCTCCATGAGCCCCAGCTGACTATCTCCTCGAGCACAAGAAAATGATAGTTATAGTGATAGTACCATAGTTCTCCCTATGAATAATGACTGATGATTTCAGTCTTCACAATTACTGTCTGAATATCTGTTTTACGAGTGTGAGACTCAGGACAGAAAGAGTAAGTAACTCACCAGTAGTCACAGAGCTAAGTGGGAGGCAAAGTTAGGAGTCAGTGCAGGCCGCCTGGCCCGAGGGGCTGCACTCTGAAACCTCTGTGTGATGCTGCCACTCTCAGGCGTCAGGAACCCTGCTACAAAGCTTATGGCATTATCTCGCTTCATTATTGAAACAATCCTATGATACGGGTACCAACATTATTCCCATTTTACAGATGCAAAAACGGACTCCAAAAGTTTAAATGACTTGTCCCAGGTCACACAGCTGGTAGGTGGCAGAGCAAAAATTTAAAGCCAGAAATTCTGCGAACCTTTGATTATTTGGCAGAAACTAGATCCTATGTACTATTTTCATCATGGTCTATGCCCCCCCCCTCCCGCCAAGATTCACATGTTGAAGCCCTAATTCCAGAGGTGATGGTATTTGGAGGTGGGACCTTGGGGAGGTAATTAGGTTTAGCTGAGGTCATGAGGATAGACGCCTTGTGATGAGATCAGTGTTTTCATAAGGAGAAGCAGAGGTCAGTTCACTAGCCACTCATCTTCCCTCCTCCATCCCCATCCCCCCCCACCCCTACACACACACACACACACTTCTCCCCTAGAGAGAGCATCTCATGAATGACCAAACCTTTGTTTCTCTGTGGCAAACAGACCAGAGGGGAAATGCCTGCTGGTGCTGATAAAGAATTGAAGGGGGCCAACAAAGTAATGATTCTTGGCCAAAAAAAAAAATTAAAAAAATAGTAATTTGGGACAAGTTAGTGAGAGAGGTGTTCAGTTCTATGCAGGGTCATATCTACAATGCAGATGTATTCACTTTACAATCTATAAGGAAATAAGAAAAAGCAATTTGTGAAGTGGATCCCACAAGTGCTCCAGTTAGGGCAAAATTTTCTCATCAAGTGAAAGATGGAATTTCAATACAAACTTAAAAGGAGGTTATATGTAGAGGGAAGATTTGTGCAGACACCACGTGACACTGGATGGGAATGTGATGTGAGAAAAAGGCAGGTTCTCTAACAAACAGTTTATATGTTTCTCACAAATACCAAACCACAGATGCACCGTTTAGTACCTGGTTGTGCGGGAAGAGCATGGACTTTGGAGCCAGGTAGACCTGGATTTGACACTCAGACACCCACTCCCTGTGAGACCTGAATTTGCCTCTGATCTCCTTGGGAATGAAAAATGGTCATACCCCCAAAGATATGTTGTGAGGACACACAGAGAGAGCCTGTGTAAAGAACCCCACCCTTTCTAGAAAATAGTAGTTACGTCTGTCATTTAGGTAACTCACCTGAGAGGCAGGTGTTTCTAAAGTTCAGGGTTAGGAGACAATCAGAAGGGGACTTGTATTTGAGGCCAGAATTCTGGAGATAATTTAAATCTTTGCACGGTGACATCAGGCAGGAAGTGAGGCCCATGATTCCTCCTTCTCATGTCCTTCATCCCCAGAAATTCCAGAAAGTGGCAAGGGACTCAGTCTAGTTCCTGACATCTGATCCATGTTGGTGGAGCTTCACTGTTGTGTTGAGGTGAAACAGGGCAACAGCTGAAAATGTAGGACAGGAAAGTGGCTGAGACCAGAGTCATCTCCCAGAGCTGACATCTGGAGCAGTGAACATGTGGAAGCTTGCAAAGGGGAGAATACAGAGGCAGGAAATAGTCAGGGATGGCCCACGTCTTAAAGGCAGAGAGTTGTTGGGAAGGAAGCAGTAGAGAAAGAGGAAGTAGCAGGTGAAACCAGGAGAGGTACAGGCTAGAGAAGCCAAGAGAACAAAGTATTGACTTATCAGAAACTGGGAAGGCTCTCCACTCTAATTTAGTTCATGTCTGGAGATGCTAAATCCTAGAATCTCACTAAGCCTGTTAGATTATGTCTTACACTTGCTGTGGCCCCAGAGGAAAGGAACCCAGTAAGTCAGGAAGACCTCTGGGCAGGTGAATTTGTCAGGTTTCCTCCTGGGCAGGTGGGATCTGGAATAACAGAATGGCGTCCTGGGAGGGAGAGGAAGTACTCATGTATGGTGTTTGCCAACCTCCATCGTGTAAATACTCCTATTCTGTCTGATTTCAAGCCACCAAACATTTAGCAACTAACTGCCTTGCTGATTTAGTAAAAATGTAACAATCAGCTTTCACAAGCTAGAATGGCCAGACTGAAGGACACCACTGCCCAGGCACCAATGAGATTGGAAGTTGATATAGAACCAACATGGGGGTGCAGGCAGAGAAGACAAAGTTTCCCAAGTCTCCCTCAGATATGTAGAATATGTCCCCCTCTGTCACAAGGAAGGAAAGGAAGAGGAGACCAGCATTCGCATTTAGTTGTTGTTTAAAATTGATTACACTTACATGGGAGAATATTTCTGACCCCAGACCCTCAAGTCTCCTCTCCAGAGAAAACTAAAATTCTCAATTATCACTGTATCCTTCTGGAAATATATTATGTATATTCCATCGTGTGTGTGTGTGTGTGTGTGTGTGTGTGTGCTCCTTTTCAAAATTAAAATGGTAATGTACTAAACAACTTGCCTTTTTCATTTAATAATATATTTTCAGTAATCTTTCAGGGAAAGATACATAAGTGTGTTGTATAATTTTAATGACTGTAGAGTGTTTCTTTTATGTATGCACTATAGTTTCCTCACTGAGGAGCATATGAGTTTTTTCATTCTTTTGCTGTTATAAACAAATGATGTGATTAATATTCCAGTACATATATATTTATGCACATGAATGAACATTTCCACAAGAGAAATTTCAGGATCAAATGGTGTATATATACATTTTTTTCCTCCCAAGAGGTTATATGAATTTACATTCCCGCCCACAATTCATGAGTGTCTTTTCCCCACGTTGTTGCCAACAGAGTGTATTCTCAAAATCCGAGACCAGCATTTAAGTGCATGGTCTATTCTCACATTTGGTGTAGGTTCTCTTAGTTGAGGTGGATGATTCACAGAAGAGGAAACTAGGCCTCATGGAAATTAAGTAACTTTCCCTAACACAGGTCTCCATGACCTAAGTCTCCAGTCTCTCCTCTTCACCATGCTAGCCACCCTTCCCACTGGGTGCACTGCTGACAATTCTATGTAGGAGGAGTCCAAAAGCTTGGGACACCAATAACATCACTTCTGCTTTTTGGGTTTTCATTTGGTTTGGTTTGCTTTTGCTTTTGCTTTATTTCCATAAGTTTTGCTCATTCAAATTTGCTTTCAGTGATTTGTACTATTGATATTAAAGCTGCTCAAACACAAGTATAACTGTGTACTCAGCCCAGTTTAAAATTACTCTCTTGATGACACAGTTTCCAGGGACACTTCATGATGTCAAACAGGGACCACCTACTAGTATATTCCAAAATAAGCTTGATTAGTTTTTCACAGAGAAGTACAAATTATTGTCCCTTTCAAAAATAGCCTTCACCTCTTAAGTCTATCTCAGATTGGAAGCAGGAAGCCACTTCCTTTATGGCTCAAATAGTCTACACTGAGGCAAATTCCCTCTGAGTCATACAGAATATGTCAGGAGACGTTGCCAATTATTGTTACACCCAGGGAGTAGATGTTTAGGGCTTGGTGAAGCCTTTGAGGAGATTGCCTTGGGAGAAGAGGAAATAAAAGCGAAGATTACTATGAAACAACTCAGAGATTGCCGGCTAGGAGGAGGGGAAAGGTGGAGGGAACCGGGAGGCGTGGAAAGGAGGGAGGGAAGGGGGAGTGCAAGGAAGAAGGCTGGTGAAAATAAACGAAGCAGGAAGGGAGGCTTGGGAGCCTGGTTTTCCGACTTTTAATGCCTGCTGGTGCCTTGCTGGTGCGCCACCCGTGTTCTGAGAGGATGTGGATGGAGGGCGAGTCTGAGGGTCTGCAAACATTGGGAATAGTGGTGGCGGTGTGCTCCTCTCTGAAACTTTTGCACTATCTCGGGCTGATTGACTTGTCAGATGGTAAGCGAACCTTCGAGCTTCCCTGCTTTATAGAGATGTGGGGTTTGGATTAGGTAGTTGTAAGAGTAGTTTAGAAAATGCACGGAAAATAGCGAGGAGAACCTAGAGATTTGAAAAAAAAAAAAAAAAAAAAGCAAGGCTAAGTCAGAACGGTGCTGATGCCTGCCTTCCTCCTAGGGCCCCCCCACTGATGCGCTGTCCGTGGTGCTGAAATGTCACGCCTGGCTAGTTAGATAGGGGGTTGGAGTGAGGTTAGCGTCTTTTCTCCGGACCTATGTGCATGTGAGCCTTGGTGGAGTACTGGCTGTGAGAAACTAGCACAAGACATCACAATCCTCTCTCAGGTATCTGTTGATGATTTATTATGTTCACGGAAACTGATGAACTGTAAAGGTCATTATATTGATTGATTTTAAGAAGTAGCTGGGAAGATTATGACGGTAAAACTTCTGTAAAATGCTAATCACGGTGCCTGACAATTAGAAGACATTTAACAAATGCTCCAGCCCTTAACCTTCACCCTCAAAAGAACGCTTATTCTAAAACTACCTCGTCAGCTGTGACTTTAGCTTCTATTCCTTAATGAGAATGTACTCAAAAATTCTAGTTTATGACTAGAAAGTTAGTGGTTGAGTTTCCAAAGGTAAAGAAGCTGGATAAATGAAGAATGTTTTCCTCCTTCTTGTGAGAACATCGATTTTTTTCTATATGATTCTTATCACATAAAAATAAACTCCTTGAAAGATCCCAATTTTGGTGAGCAAAGCTTTAAACAAGACCAGCCTCTAACAATGTATATCCAATGTATAACAATGTGTATTCCATATATATTCTTACTTTAAAGCATAGCGTAGCATGAATTTCTGTTCAAAGAGGTATCACCTGCCATAACAATACATAATAATGAAATACCTTTGTAGACAAAGGACTAGCTAAAGTACCAACCAAAGCTGAGGTATTCCCGAGACTGAAGTGCAGTGTTTTGTAGTTGGATGAGCTCAGACCATGTTTCTCACAATAATTTGTCTCTGGTTAACCTTGGTCAAGTCATCTGGATCTCAGTTTCCTCATGAGAATATTGATGATTTCTGATCTCTGCTTCATGACATTCTGGAGTGACCCAGAGATTTCATTGCATTTGGTTTGGTCATCCAGGCTCTGAGCCCTTCATCTCTGCTTCAAGACCAGCTCCACTTTTTCTGTTCTATATGTTAGCCGTGTAGGTAAGAGCTCTTTAAGCTTTAGCTGAAATTTTGTGAGTCCATGATTCTAGGAGTCTGTGATTGTGTTTTCCTGAGATTTTGAAAGCTGAAGCACATTCATAAAACTTTCTTTCTTAAAAACCACCTGAAATGTAAGAATCTGTAAGAATAGTTCTGTGTGCACAGAGAGACTCTTTCTGGACCTTGTAAAACTCCAAACTCAGCTTGCCAGTCCATAACAATTGGGCAAAGTTTCTGTTTCCCACCAGATTCCAAGAGAACACGTTCCATCCTGTAAAGACCTTGAGAGCAGATACCCGCTGAGATTACAAATTAATGCAAGAGCTTCTTTCTTACTTCCTTATTAGGTGGAAGGTGCTGTGGAACTATTATCCTGCTCTTCATTTCCCTGTTCAGAGGTATTCATCTCCCTTCCCTTACTTTAACATCTCTAGATTACATTTTTTGTTTTATTATCACAGAAGATATCAGTTATTCATTAAATGTTATAGTAATGAGAGGATTGAGGTGAAATGTAGAGAATGTGTGTTTAAAACTGCCCCCAGGCACCCTAGGTGATCAAAGGGATTAACATTTATTCATCACCTATAATGGCCAGGTATAGAGCCAGATACTTTTATATATACATACGCTAACGTAACCCTCGAAATAACACTATAAGGAAAAAATTTAAAAACACTGAAAAGTAGACAGCATTGTTCCTTTTATATAGGGAAGAAGAAAGGTTTAGAGAAGCTACAAAAAAAATTCCAAAGACATAGGGATAGCAATGAGGAGGTATTATCTCTAAAGTTTTACCCTCTTTCCTAGACACCAACTGCCTCAACAAGTAAGCCAGTTCCAGAGGTGGTCTGTCATCATGTCTACACAGAGGCTTTTTGCCAGAGCCTTCACTGTATGGTGATATGGGAAACTCTGTTCACTCATTTGCATTCTAAGAGGGGAAGACACCTCCTACTAGGTACACTGGTGCCAATACAAGGCAGTCATCCTATGGAGAGTAGTGGAACATCTTTGAAAACTCTTCAGTAGTCTTTCTGAGGTTCTTGGTTTTAATCTTATTTTATTTTTCAGTAGTAGCGTTGAAGTTGTATAGATATTAGGCCCAAAGTCACCTTATAAGGAATATAAAATCTATTAAGGAATAAAATAAACCTGCTTGGACAGTCCATAACATTTTCAACTACAGACAAAACCAAAGAGAAAGGAGAAGAGGAGAAATAGGAGAGGAAAGTGAAAGGTAGAGGAAAAGAGAGGAGAGGAGAGGAGAGAGAAATGGTCAGAATGGCAGGGGAGAAAGAGGTAAGGAGTAGGGAGAGAGGAAGGGAGGGGCATGGGAGGCGATAACAGGATGGAGGTTTAGCCAGGTCGGAGGCAAGCCCTCCATCCTCTGTGGTTCACTGGGGTGTCTAATAGGTAAGTAGAGTCCTCTTGTTAATTAACGGTTTATCAGCTGTTCTTTGGGCTTCAATCTGTAGAGACTACACTGCAGAAAAAGTCACAGCAGCCCACTTTGCAGTTGAGCTATGGCCAGAACACCACACCCCAGACAAAGCCAGCCCCAGAGAGAAATCCCACCTTTGTCTCTGATTTCCACAAACTTGGCTGTAAAAAACATTCTGTCTAGTTACTTCTTCCACCATCTCTCAGGTTGGGCATTGGAGGTTTTCTGAAATAGACTTCAGTGTTGACTTCAGTCGTTTGTTTATTATATTCAGTGCAGCACTCTATTGAACCAATGCCCTTGAAATGAGTAAGCACTGCAGTATTGTTCCTTTATTTCCTTCAAGGCAGTATCCAAAGATTAAAATGTCAAAGCCACCCACAGATTTCTCCTCTCTGCCTTTACCTGCCCTCTCTGTGTCCCCTTGTCTTCTCTGTATCCAGGCCCAAGGCCTCAAACCTCTCTCATGCTCCTCAGAGCCTCCTACAGTGATGCCCAGTGGGGCTGGTCTTTCCATTCATTGTCTGTTTGACTTCTCTGCTTTTAGTCCATTTCCATCAAAACCCACCTAGTCCGTGTCCCATTC
Source organism: Murina feae (assembly GCA_004026665.1). Taxonomy (NCBI): domain Eukaryota; kingdom Metazoa; phylum Chordata; class Mammalia; order Chiroptera; family Vespertilionidae; genus Murina; species Murina feae. The sequence continues at coordinate 45,894 of PVJC01004665.1, read as the reverse complement.
CTCCTGCACTCTCACTAATGCAGAAATCCTCTTGAAAAGCAGATCCCTGCGCAAGCAATCATTTGCCAGTGAATTTGTCTACGAAGAGCCTGCGTAAAACATTTTTCTTTAATGATGGTGCTAATGTAGTGTACTGGCTTTAGACTGTCAGCTGTTTTCATGTTTGCTTAATTTAAAATCTGGAGGGGAGATGGTTGAGGTGACCTATCTTTTCCGGAGTCACCTAAACAGTGCCTCCTGAGGGAATTGACTTGAAGAGGAAAGTTGGTTCTGGCATTAAGAACAAACATTTGTTGAATGGATGAATAAATGTCTTTATCCTGAAGACAAAGGGGAGACTTAGGGAGGGACTAACTTATGAAGACAATGGCTATGTCTGCCCTGCTCACCACATATTCCTTCTGCTCAGCACAGTGCCCAACACACAGTAGATGATCAGAAAGTGTTGAATGAATAAACAAATAACTACTGGATGACAGGCCCAGGCATTTATTCTCACACCATGAAATGCACTGTGGCCCAAGACAAAGGCTTCCAACTTCACAGCAAAGACTCCACATCGCACACCAAACACAGTTACTTCTTGCTCCTCTCCAGAGCCTGACCCCTTCTCCAGCCATCTCTCTTCCCTTCTTCATACACAAGCTAAATATTCCCCTCTGGCCTGCCCTGGGGTAATCGCCTGATATTGCAGAGAACAGTCCAAAAATAGACAAGCTCTCCTACTTGCTAAATGGATTCTCGGTAAAAAGCAGGTGAATAAATGGATTCGTTCATGGACAAATTAGTGACTATCCTGTTCATAGCAAAGGACCTGAGAACACTTTCAAGCTCAGCCCTGAGACTCCCTAGATGCCATTTCTACATGATTCGGTAAAGAACCCGGGGTGGCATCAGTAGACCTGGACTCCACACTCAATCCTATCCCTCAGGCAACACCTATGTCCCTCTCTGGGCTCACACTGGTCACCTGTGAAATGATTAGTGGTTTCCAAATGGCATCTTATGGGATTTGGGGAAGGACAGCAACATTGGTCTCCCGCTCTAACCCAGCATCTGACAGCTTTCACCCATTTTATGTACTTAGCCTCCATGCAAAAGTTCCTTTGATTAAAGAATTCCTTGCATTTATAGGCATTTGAAAACCACAGAATATCAGCTAAGGTCTGCCTAACCTTGAAGTTTTCATAGCCCCATGATTCCACGCCATGTAAGAAGACCCATGATGTACTTACCTCCGTGGTGGACAGAAGGAGTCTGACCCAGCCAGGACCACAGCATTCCTATGGCATCTTCACCATGACAACCACCCATCCATTAGGATATCTTATGTGTGCACTGGGCTTGAACCATCAGCAGCCAGAAAACGGAACTGGTGGGCGATGTTTCCATTCCCATGGCTGCTAGAGTTGAAATAAGTTGAGGAAGTGTTGCAAAAGGGAAGGTGAGAGCACCAAGCTTCTGGCAACGAAAAGGAATGTGTCATAGAACACTTAGCTGGACCAGACCCTGGAGAGCAGGGAAGTGATCGGGAGTCATGGAAATAACCCTGGAGTTGGAGGCAGAGGCCAGAATGTAAACCCCAGTTCTGTCATGTGTTGACTTATAGCTTTGGGCAAAGTACTTAATTTCCATGAAACTTAGTTTCCTAATCTGTAAAATGGAATCGTATACCTCAACGTGCAGGATGCTGGGAGGATTGTGTGAGAACATTTGGCTCCGTACTAACACAATAAATATTCTACAAGGGGCCAAAGGGAGGAAGTGACTTGCCCAAGGTCACTTCCTCAAGGTCACACAACAATACCATTATCATCATGTTGCTCAACAATGCCATGGTCTCAGAGGCTCGTGGTGCCCAGGGAGCCAGCAGGGCCCATGAAGCCTCTGCCTCAGTTCCCCACACTTCAGGGGTATGGCCCTGGAGCATGCGCTGAGACACCCGAGAGCCTCACTCTCAGGAATTCAATATAGAAAACACATTAAGGCCTGTTTACATGGAAGTGCTGTTTATAATGATTGTTTCCTATGGGATAGCCCCCCACTGCTTCCTCCAATCCTGTTCTAAACTGCTCCACTAATAGAGCTCTCCTGGCCTCCTCAGAGAGACATTCACAGAGGCTAATAGAGACATAATTCAAAAACTGCTTGAAATACATGCCCTCAATTTCCCCAAGACCCACCCAGCAAAGATCCCCAAGCAGGCAGCACACGCACTGGCCAGAAGCAATGAAACATGGATAGGCTGTGGCACAGCCAGGTCTGCATCAAGCTGCAGCCATCCCTGCACTGTATCCTCAGATCCCGCCACGGCCAATGCAACAGGGAAGAAGCAGGCTGCTGGATGGGAGCCTCGAAGGACCCCTCCTCTCGGGTCTCAGCTCCAAGCCGTTTTGGCCAAGGCAAGCGAGAGACAAAGAAGCATGACACAGACTATGGAAGTTCAGAGCGGAGGCAGGAGTGGCTAAGAAGAGATCAACCAAAGAACTTGTGTGCACATATGCATAACCCATGGACACAGACAATAGGGTGGTGGAGGCCTGGGGCGGGGGCAGGGGCGGGCTAGAAGGGGTCAATGGGAGAAAAAACAGGGCATATGTAATACTTTCAACAATAAAGATTTAATTGAAAAAGTGAATAAATTTTAAAAATCCTCCAGGTCAGGAGAAGCAAAGAACCAACGCTGAGCACCTCCAGGAATAATCGCTCCCATCTTGGTGTATAAAGAGGAGAAGGAGGCAGAAAGAAGCTGGATGCAGGTTATCACAGGGCAACACTCTTGCAACATTGTGGGAGCAGCGTAGCTTTACAGAGAGATCCCAGCACAGACACTTACTCCGTGGGGACTGGGGGGGAGTCCCTTAAGCTGTCTGAGCCTTAGCTTGTCAAGTGGCAAACTGGGGACACTAATTCACCTCCCAGGATGGCTGAAAAGATAAAAAATTAACAGATGTGAAAGCACTTGGCATGTCTTGACACAGGAATTCATTAAACTTCTTTTATACAAATCCTCTCTTTCCTAAAATCTAAATACTAAAATCTAAATACGGAGAACGTGGATGTGCTTATATGCTTGTTAAACAAATAAATGAGTGTTGAGCAGACCCTAAACATACTAAAATTAAGTTAAAAGAGGTACACTAGGACCCATTAAGTTTGACTTGCCCAAAACTAATAAACTTAATGAAACTTGGTATCTCAAGAGGAATTAATATAAGTTTAAAATAGCATCGGTTCAAGGTGACTTTAGAGAAGTTTCTGGAGATTCGGTCCGTAATTGATCAATAGACTAAAAATATAGAGAACTTCCCAGGGCTAGGAAAGTAGAAATCCAGTGCCTTATCCTCCCTCCTCCCTGCCGCCACCATCACCACCACCACCACCTTTCACTGCAGAAGGAATCAAAGCCCAGAGAATGGAAAGGGATTCCAGGATATGGTTCTGTGTTCTTTGCCCTGTGCTGGCCTATTTGGGGACAGGCCAGCCTCATTGTCACTTAAAGATGGCACCAGAATGCCCACCTGGTATGGCTCAGTGGTTGAGCATCGATCTATGAACCAGGAGGTCATGGCTCAATTCCTGGTCAAGGGCACATGCCCAGGTTCGAGCCCCCATGTGGTGCATGCAGGAGGCAGCCAATCAATGATTTTCTCTCATCATTGATGTTTCTCTCTCTCTCCCTCTCTTCCTCTCTGAAATCAATAAAAATATGTTTTTTAAAAGATGGCGCCAGATTGACACCCAAGCAAGGTAACCCAGGACTCAGTTCACCACCACCCTCCTCACGCAGGAAGAGGGGAAGGAGTCCCGCCTGGTGCACACCTACTATGTGCTGGATCCTGGGTATCACCTAACCCTGAGGGAGACCCTGACAAGTGAGGGTCCTGCATTATGAGACAACGCCATTGGGCAGGCGACAGAATTGTATGGAATTCAAGCCAAATGCTCTGGGCACCACACCCAACTCCTTCCACTTCTCCAGCTTCACATATGCAAGCATCTGACTGCCGAAGGCTCTCCATCAGCACGGCCTGATTTGAATTGACATGAATGTGGCCCATCAATGCTGAGGTTTTTCAATTATATAAACTATTTGAAAGACCCTGTGAATTCTCCTGTCATAGAGGGATTTTTTGGCTGTGCTCGGGGGAGGATTAGCAAGCAGAAGGGTAGGGGCCTTAGGACAGGCAGGCGGCTGACAGGAGGGAAGGCAGCAAGAGGCAGGGTGAAGGCAGCTTAGCCCTGCTGGTTTGCTCACCTGTGTGGCTCTCAAGAGATGCCTTTGCAGGAACCGTGTGGGAAGCACCCCAGAGAACCTCAAACTCTGGGGGCAGATCTAGCACAAATGAGTATCCTGGCCTGGCCCCTCCAGGATGACAAATGCCATCGATCCCGGGTGGGGGAAAGGCTGACGTGCTCTCAATTTATCTTCGGAACCATTTTAATTGGAAACCTCTCCTCGCTGCTGCCCACTTTTTCAGAAGTAATTAGAATGCTAATCTATAAGAAAGATGTCTATTAAGTATAAATTAATAATAGATAATACATTTTAGCTTGCAATTTTGAATAATACGGTCATCTCGTTCTTAAAGTAAAAATTCATATATTTTTAATAAGCCTGAGGCGGTTCCCCATGAACCACAGATGGTTCATTTTTATTGTCCCATAAAGAGACATTGTGGGTAAATGTTGTTGTTTTTTTATGCAAAACGGAACCTTAGAGATGCTCATTTTTGGGAGATCTCCAAGCACTTTCTCAGCATCGGGGCTCCATCCTGTCATCATGGGGATGGAGGTGGAGATTGAGATGAAGTGACCTCCACCACCCTCTCAGACCTTCATCCCAGCCAACAGGGGCAGTGTGGCAAAGACAAAGGCAGTTCAGATTGCAACTTTGTCCCTTAATGACTAGTAGCCAATCCGTAATGACCTAGAAACGGGTGCTTATAAATAACCCTCATGCAGTTATTGAAGGCGTATGTAACGCAGGCTATGACATGCATCATACACAACAGCTTCACCGAAAGCCTCTCCTGAAATGTCCCTCCCTTTCTTCACCACACCTAGGACCGTGAGGAGCATCTGCAGCTGTTCCCACTGGTGCCCGTGCACACAACCTGGCATTATACCTGCAAGGGGAACATGTATGTTCTGTCCACTTGACAAGCATCCATGAACCCTCCTACAAAAGGCTGTTGTTTGGAGAACAAATAATTCTGAATTAGCCTAAGAAGATGAAGTGTGTAGAACACAAGGGTGCTAACTAGCTGTTCTCCCAGCACTGATTTCCAGGTTATTGACTTAAAATAGCTAAAGATAAGTCAGCATTAACCACACCCATTCTCTGTACCAGCCCCACTGTTAGGGCCCACCGTACAGAGAGGTGACACGGCTCTCTCCCAGCCTTCCCCACTGCGCAACAGTTTCACCCTCCACCCTATCGCTCAAGCCTGGAAAGTCGTCCTTGTCACCTCTCAGTCCCTTCCCCTCACACCACCACCACCCCCCACCCCCCACCCCGCACATCCCCAAGTCTGATGGACTCTCTCTGCCAGAGAGATGCAATATCTGCCTCTTACTGGTCTCCTTCAGAGTTCACATCATCTCTCGTCCAGTTGCAGCACTCTTCTAGCAAGTCTGTCTGTATGCTATTGTAATACCAGTGGCCAGGTGCACAGATTCGTGCACATTGAAAGAAAATTAATTAGAAGAAATACTTTAATATTGCTATTTGTCCTTTCCCTATAATAGAAGTGTCAACCAAAGTCAGAATCAACAATGACAGATCAAAACACATGTGTGTGCTTGACACCAGTAAAAGCTTTATATGTATCGTGCATGTGTGAGTCAACTTAGCCTTTTATACATATACTAGTGGCCCAGTGCATGAAATTCATGCACATTAAAAGGGAATTAGGGGAAATATTTTAATATTGCTATTTGCTCTTTCTCTATAATAAAAGTGTCAGAGATAAAAGAAAATTAGTAAAATATATATGAAAATCTCCCTCCCGTCAGAGTCTGGAGAGCACTGTGGGACCCAGAGTCAAGTCCCTGCCCACCCGCACACACCTCGAAACCACGTGAGACCCAGACCCGGCCAGCCCCATCCCTGTCAAGCCCTGCAGGGCAGGGGACATGGCCTCAGGTCCCCCGGCCCTGGGGCAAGGGTGCAAGGGTGTAATGACCATTTGCATATTAGTTCTTAATTATATAGGATGGTAGAATAAACTTGCTTAATTAGACCTGCTTTCTGATGTAGCTAAACTTTTTCCAGCCCAGAAGTTTTCTGCAACTTCTCTTTCAGGTAATTGTCAGCAACACAGCAGTAAATATCAACACAAAGCACATTATTATTGTAGATCATGCAGGGAGAACAAAGGGTAAAATATTTAACTGCAGCAGTATTTGACTATAATCTGCAATGTGAGAAAACCTGAAGTCATTTTCAAGGTCCACCATTTCTTACTTCCTTTCAGTCAGGTCAAGTTTCTAAGGAAAAGAAAATAGGATTCCATAGAGTCTCCTATCTACCTACTCCAGGACTTCTGTGAGAACCTAATAAGATGAGGCATGGGAGAACACTTCACAGACATTTGGTTAAAGTGTGAAATCTTTCCACCTGGCTGTAAAGCAGGTCATGTTCCTGGGCTGAAGAAACTGCAAGGAGGCTGGTCACTAGGGAAAGGAAGCCGGACATTGCTATGTGACGTCATTACCTAAATGGTTGGCCACTGAGCATATTAACCTTTTATATATATACTAGGGGCCCGGTGCACAAAAATTTGTGCACTTGGCAGAGAGGGGGGTCCTTCAGCTGGGCCTGTGCCCTCTTGCTGTCTGGGACCCCTCAGAGGATGTCCACCTGCTGGTGTGCCTGGCCAGCCTGAGTGAGGGGCTGATGGCTGTTTGCAGGCTGGCCAAGCCCTCCAGTGAGGACCCTCACCCCATGAGAGTGTGGCCAGCCTGGGTGAGGGGCTGAGGGCCATTTTCAGGCTGCCCACAGCTCCCATTGACCCAACGTCCCAGCGAGGCTGGCTGGAATCAGGTTTCTGGGGTTTACTATCTTCTATAATTGAAACTTTGTTGCCTTGAGTGAAGGCCTAGGCAGGCAACGAAGCCTCCTGTTTGCTTCAGCTCCATGGCTTCTATAATTGAAACATTGTTGCCTTGAGCAGAGGCCATGGCTGGCCTAGGCAGACAGTTCCACCATCACTGGTGCAACGGAAACCTCCTGTTTGCTCTAGTTCCGTGGCTGCCGGCTGCTATCTTGGCTGAGTTAATTTGCATACAGTCGCTCTGATTGGCTGGTGGGCGTGGCTTAGGTGTAACAGCGTGAGGGTCAATTTGCATGTTACTCTTTTATTAGATTAGATAGGTAATGTCCACCTAAATCCATGTGACCAATACCTAGATTTAAATCAGAAGAAGGAGACAGGTGACCACCATCACAGCATGAGGCTCTCTATTTGCTCCATTCCAATTGCTACTTCCAAGGATAACCACTATCCTGACCTCTAACAGCACAGATCAATTTTACTTGTACTCGCCATGGTCATCCTTATTGAAGGATGCTGCTGCAGTTAATTCATTCACATCACTCTGTAGCATGTCATTGTGTGAATATGCTAAGAACTTGTGTTTACTTTACTGCTGATGGACACTTAGGTGAGTCTCTAGTTTGGGGCCATTATAAATGTGATACCCATTGCTTTAAAGGTAAAAACCCAAAGTAGACTGATCTGACCAGTAACCAGACCCTCCTTCCTCCCTCGGTCGTTCTGCTCCACCTCTTGGCCTGCAGTTAGTTCCTCAAAAGGACGCACTCATCCTCATCTCATCATCCTTACACATGCTGTTCACTTTCTCAGAAACTCTTCCTACTACCCTCTCACCCTTACACTTCAGGTCGTATGTCTGCAGACACTTCTTCCTTTTTTATTCTTTTTTAATGTGTTTTTATTGATTTCTAGAGAGACAAGAAGGGAGAGGGAGAGAGAGAGATAGAAACATCGATGAGAGAAACATCGGCTACCTTCTGCACAGTCCCCTCCAGGGACTGAGCCTGCAACCTGGGCATGTGCCCTGACCGGGGATCAAACCAGTGACCTCTTGTTCGGGGATCAACACTCAACCACTGAGCAGGGCAGACTCTCCTTCTAACTGAAATCAGATTCTTGCTAGTTCTTCTTCCCCACCCCACCCCCACCCTTCCCTCACAGCACTTAAGGCCACTCCTGGCCTTTCATGTATGTGATTATGTGTTTAACATGCCAGTCCTGCTGAACTTCTCTGTGACCACGTTGCTGGCACTTAGAATAGTATCTGGCACCAAATCGGAGCTCAGCGCCTATTGGTTAAATGAGTGACTGGACTTGCCTCAGCCTCGAGGAGCCCCTGATCAGGGGACAGAAAAGCCTCCTGTGCCGACCATACCCTGTGTCGATGCTGCCTAGAGCGGACAGGAGAACATCCGTGTCCGAGGAAGTGGCCCTCGAGGTGACATTTTATGGTGGCTGCTCAAGCCCAGCAGAATCCACTCACACTGTCATCTAAACAGTGTCCACTGGAGGTGTGCAGGGCGTGGGGATTGATCTAAAGGAGACCCGTGAAGTAAGCCAACAGGCAGGAAAGGAAATCAGGCAGCAGGTAGAGGCGAGAGCACATGCAAAGGCATGAAAGCATCACCAGGAAGTCGTGTTGACGGGACAACAAGCACTGGAGAGAGTGAGGGTGGGTGGCAGGGAGCCGTGGGGAGGAGAGAGACCATGTTCATCTAAACCTGAAAGCTAAGCAGGGCGCAGGTCATAAAAGGCCAGCTGCTCATTACGGAGCATAGCCTTTCTCCTGCAGGCAGTGGGGAGCCACCGGAGGCCTTAATGAAAAGCAAGGGGCACATTCAGATGTACTTCCTTTGAATCTTGTTTTCTCCTTCCCCAGGGTCTCTACACAGGAGGGTCCTGCAAAGCACCATCTCATCTTCCCTCCCACTTAGAATGTCACACACACACACACACACACACACACACACACACACTTCCTTCCCCGCTAGTGAGCTTCCACCCCTTCAGATCTCAGGCCGCCATCACTCCCTGGGGAAGCCTTCCCTGACTGCCCACACTACACCCGAGCCCCCTGCCACTCCCTCCCGTAGCACCCAATAGCACTCCCTTGCAGCGGGTCCCACAGTGACAATTTATACGTGTGCCTGCGGTTCTTAGGTGAAGTCCCTCTCACACCAAACTGTGACTTCGCTGGGGATAAGAACCACGCCTGTCCTTGCTCACCATCGCAGTCCCACTGCCATCCACGTGCCTGGCACGTACTAGGCACTCCATGCTTCCTGCCCTCTGGATGGCTGTTTGCCGAAGGCCCTTCTGCCTGTGCCTGCAGAGAACCCGCTGGGAGGGCTGAGCCTGCAGGCCGGAGCTTTGCTGTAGTCGGTGTGGTGGGGAAGGGGGGAAGTGGGGCAGATGGTGAGTACATCAAATTGATCCCAGGGATGGTCACGTCCCCAGCGAGGAAATGCCAAAGGAGGCATTTTGGCCCCACGTCTGTCTGACTGCAGAACCAAACTTGAGTGACTCTATTTTCTTATTTTCTGTATTCTTTTTTTTTTATTATTTTTTATTTTCTGTATTCTTGATGCTCCTGCATTTGGGGCCTTGATCCTGGAGAGACGGCCCCTCACAGAACCACTATTCCTGGGACTAGCCAATGACTCCCCTGCAAGTGTGCCTTCGATATGCAAACCAGCAATCCGGCCCCTGCCCCAGCTATCTACCTCATTTATCTAGCTCATGGCCACCGAGCCAACTTTCCCTCTGCCCTCAGTCACCCAGGGCTCCTAAGTCACCTTTAGTGGACTCAGGGGTCCCAGGATCCTGACTCCTAGAGGCTGTGACTGTGCATGGAACGTCCCTCCGATCCTCCTAGCATCTGGGGAGCATCAGGGATGTTTGCCGATAATGAGACTTGCCTCCCAGGAATCTGCCTGAGCCCCGTGTCAGGCCCGGAGCTTCCCGCAATGGCCTCGGGACCAACCAGCTTTACAAATTATCAACATCTCCCCATTAGCTGTTGCAATATTAAATTGTGTGACTGGAAATGAATGAATAATCCCACGGGCGAGTGAGGGAGCCCAAGCAGCAGGGATTTAATAACAAGTCCTGCCCTCTCTCCGAGTGGAAGGTCTCCCTAATTAAATATTAAAGATCTCACTGCACAGCTACAGCAAAAAAAAAAAAAAATTGCTTTTTCAGCAGCGGAGCTCTGAGACGCTTCCCCAGAAGACCCGGGTGCCGTGGAGTGTCCCCTTGGGGACCCAATGAGGGCGCGTGGGACAGCATGTGCAAGCACTGCAGGACGCCAGGCACAGGTCTCGCGCGCCTTGTCGCACTTGGTCCTCACAGGACCAGGGGACACGGGTAGGATGGCATCCCAGGGGCAAAGTTGGCATTTTCACCCAGTTCGATGTGGCTCTAAAGCACACACACATGATGTGCCTTTAAGAACAAGGGCTGTGTGGCGTGTGGTCATACAGACCTGGATCTAAGTCCCAGGTCTGTCGTGTCAAACTGTGTGGACTTGGGCAGGTCACTTTACCTCTCTAGGTCTCAAGTCCTTTGTGTTTAAGAGGGTAGCGGTGTGGGGCTCACAGGGGATAGGGGAGGGTTACGGGAGATAATGCACATGAAACGCTAGATAACAGGCTTGGCACCTAGGAAATGCTTCTGAAATGTCAGCTGCATTTCACGCACGCATGCACACACGCGCACACCTGCCCCCAGTGTCTCAGAAATGCCTCTCCCAGAAGGGAAAGTGCCGCCTCTAACCAGGTGTGTCTTTCTTTTTCCCACTTCGTTCGGGTTCGGGACAGTTAGGCGGGGGCTGTGTGGCATCTGTGAAGCGCATACTGCGTGCCAGTTACCCCACTCATCAGCTCATTTAAGTCTCAAAAGAGCGTGTGCTCACTTCGCCAGCACCTATCCTAAAACCGGAACAATACAGACAAGATTAGCATGGCCCCTGCGCAAGGATGACACCCAAATTCGTGAAGCGTTCCATTAAAAAAAAAAAAGACAGCCATTCAAAATCCAAACTCTCGGAGATAATCACTGCTAAGGTTTTTATGTATGCTATCCTAGAGGTAGATCAATAGATAGATAGATAGATAGATAGATAGATAGATAGATAGATAGATATTTCTTATTTTACAAAACCTGCTTTTCTCCTCATCTAGGAATATTTCTGAGAAACAATTTGAAATGTATACAGGGTTACATTTCCCATCCCTAACCCTGGTCCCACTGCTTCCTACCTTTCTAGATTCTGCTAATTATCACACTTATCTTCCATGTTTCATCTCTCCCTTTTCATTATGACTAGCAGGGCCTATTTCTCCTTGCAGGGTCATGGGCCAATTAAACTAAGAATAAAGGAGGAAGCTCCTGATTCGCTAGAAAAAGTCTTTCTGGGACACTTTCTCCCACCTCTTGTATTCTTGACGCCTGCAAGGCAGGCCTCCAGCCCTTACGTTGCGGGTGCCATCCTGACCCCTGTGTACAATCGCGCCTCCCGTGACTGCTTCTCTCCAATGCTGTAACTGGCTTTCTTTCCATCCACAGCACGCAAGCACCACCTCTGACCCCTGCTTTCCACCACCCAGGGCCTAGAGGAGTCGCTGGCACTTAGTAGCTACTCAGCATTTGTTTGTGAATGGCGTTGTGAAAACAACTCTGCATTGGCAGAAGGACTGACTTGAGTTTAACCCTGCTCTGCCAGGAACCCGGTGTGTAACCGTGGACAAGTCAGCCACATCTATGACGTTAGAGGGCAGGATTAAAGCATCCCTGTCATTCCTATGCTCTGTGGCTTACAGAGCTTTGTTACCTGGTGACGGTTGCTTTCATGCTCAGGAAAGGGAAACAGAACTGGAAATGCTAAATAGACAGCAGGCAGCTTGAGGCAGGGGAGGAGGGGACCCCCTAAAACTTTTTGGCGTCTCCCTTTCTGCCACCTAAGACTGGGTCTGCAAATTCTCAAGGGCTGAAAATGTGCAAAGCATGGATAGAGGAAGCTGGTCCCTGGCTTGTTGAGACAGAGAACCACAACGACACATGAGCGGGTCCCTGAGGGACCCACAGGATGATCCCTGATGTCAGAAAGCACCTGTCTGCCAATCAGGTGACGAGATTAGTCTTTGCTCTTCTGTTCACTGTCTTTGTGACCTCAGGGATATCTCCTAAGATCTCTGATTCCATTTCTCCTAGTAAAACAGGGCAGTCTATTCCATTCTTAACATGTGATGTTAGCAGCACAGAAGCAAACATCTGACACAGCCCGAATCATAGAGGCCCTCTCTAATCACAGGACACCCTTTTTTCTCCATGTTGTCTAGGATCCAAAACATGAAATATATCACACTTTTAGATGATCACAGGACACATGAAAGTCACCTGGGAAAACGTGGTTTGGAGTAGGAGAGCAGGTTGTTACACAGGGATTGCAGACTCAGGCAAGTCAGATAGATTAGTGATGATGGATAACAACTGTCCGTTGGTCTTAGTGTGGAGAGGTAATAGAGAGTAGCGGGGACTGTGGTTTACCAGAGAGCACATGCCTGTCTAAAGCGAGCCACTGCTCCTCAGCTCAGCCAGCTGCTGCCAGGGGATAATGTAGGCCTGCATAGCTATTACTTCAGATTCTAACGAGAAGCTAAAAATCCATCTTTTATGTGGAATAAATGTTGACAAGATTCACAGTTAAAGGAAGTGAGACAACAGCTGTACCCTAAGGGGTGCAGACTAGGATTTCCGAATGAAGCTGTCCAATGACAGAATTGGCCACTAATTAGCCAAATGCTTTCCAGATATCCTCTTGGCTGCTGTCTCGAGCCTCTCCATGTATTTCCCAATTAGCTCCTTGTAGCTCTACACACTCTTAGCAAACAATGAGCACTTACTAAGCACCTACTAAGTGCAAAGCGGACACTGGACATCACCTGGGGAGTGAGATACAAAAAATAAAAACCAACCAAACAGGAACAAGGCACCATCTCCTCATCCCACCCCACTCCAGTAAAAGAAAGCTCAAACCCCCCCAAGGTAGATCAGGTATCTGATGGTGATTATTGAAGACTAGAGGCCCAGTGCACAAAATTCATGCATGGGGGAGGGCAGTCCCCTCAGCCCAGCCTGCACCTTCACCAATCCTGGACCCCTCAGGGATGTCCAACTGCCGGTTTTTCCACACAGCCTGCTGCTTAGTCATTTGGTCGTCCCTCACTAACCCCCCCTGCTGGCCTGGTTGCCCCATGCAGCCTGTTCAGTCATCTGTTGGGCTTTTATATATATATAGATGGTAAGTGCTTCTGGAGTTTGGACAGAAAGAGAGCTTTCCACATGGCATTCTGTGAGAGCTGGCAGAGGAGATGGCTCTTAAGCCAGGTCTAGAGAGCAGCTGGGGTTGGGGTCAGCTGATTCCATGCTCTGGCAGAGACAGGGGTCCAGACACCAGCAGACCATGGCTGCAGAGGAAACTTATGCCGGACAATTGCAGGGAACTGTGCTGGAAAGGTAACCTGGGCCCCAGAGTGACCCTTCCATGCCAGCTGGGGAATCTGGACCTTTATCCTGAAGATTCCTCAGCAGGGAGATGGTGGTTTGTAGAGGGGCAAACTGATGGAGGGGTACCACTGTCCTCCTGCTTTCTCTGGAGTGAGGGGTCTGGGCAAGGGCCCCAGGCTTCCTCCAGGTCCGACTCCCACCTCTTGTTTATTTCAGACCAAGAGAACAGACAGGCAGACAGAGCTTCCCCAGACAGTCACTCGCAGGCTGCTTCCATGGGGCTGGAGGAGGCCTTCATGTAATGATCTGAGTCTTGAAACAATTCCAAGAGGCAGCAGGCCTTTTAAGTCGGCAGTATTTCCTTTTTTTTTTTAATGATGGTTTCATTTTCCATTTTTATTGGCCCTTCACTGATTGCTCCCGGGCTCTCTGACTGGCTGTGAGCTGCGCTGACATTTATAGAAATCAATACATTAATAAATCACGAAGTTCATAACGTCTGATTTGCTTCTAAATGAGACAGAACTATTATCACCATAAAGTTGCACATAAAATAGGCCCAATTGTGATGTATTGTGTAGTCTAATCAAAGGCATTGGAGTGAGTAACCTTTCCCCAAAAGAGAGAAGCAATCCGGGCTGAATAACTTCATTAATAATTCAAGGTGTGTCTGCCCAGGTTTCATTTATTCAGCGCACAGTTAAGAGGCTGCCGAGCCAAGTCCTAGAGAGGACACTTCGCTGCCACTTCCTCCTGGCCTCGGAGACACGCGCTCTCCCACGACCTGGCTGCAGGCCTGGCGCTGGGCTGTTCTGCGCCATTTGGGGGTGATGTCCAGCTTCCTACTCCAGCTAAGAAATGGACCAAACAGTTCACACGCTGACTGCCTGGATTATTAAGGGCAGAGGACTGGAGCCGTGTAGTTACTCTCGGGGAGAAAAGGCAGGGCATTTTCTCAAGGGCTGTCTGTGGTGACACCCATGTGCTTATGCTCCAGGCCGTGTTTCCTGTGTCCCCCACCCACAGTGCTCTGCGCTGTGCCATGTACCTGTGTACTGAAGTGCTCAGTGCTCTTTCATCCAGAGTCTTGCGTTTGCGCGTGTCCACTGCAGTTGATACAGATTGATAATGCTCACTTACACCACTTCATGTCCAACTGAACTGGCAACGGGGCGACTCTGACAGAGTGAATTGCAGAACAAGAAAATCTTCCTGTATTGAAGAGAAGCACGTTTCATTACCTAGGTCCATCAGAAAAGGTATAATCTTGACCTAGAAACTAACAGATGTGAACATTCGATTCTACTGTGGAAAATGACTCTTAAAAATCATAGTCATATTACGTGGGATAACATTTTTTGGAGCACCTACTATGTGCATAGAGCACTTGACATAACTCATTTAGATTAAAGGAGGCCATGATTAGTCTGGTAACCATTTCTCTTCTAGGGACAGTGAGATGATTAGATCGACTGTGAAGTTATTACCATGCTCTCTGCACTCCCCAACATATGCACTCAATCCAAGGTTATGATAGTACTGAATTCCAGCCAATGCTCACCCGGCCAATCTCCAGTATTTCCCCACCTGTGATTATTTTGCACCAGAGGCCTGGTGCATGAATCTGTGCATGGGTGGGGTCCCTCCGTTTGGTCAGTGATCAGAGTCGTCAGAGCCATCGGGGCCAGCAGGTCAGGGGGAGAGACCATGGGAGGTTGGCTGTGGGAACGCACTGAACACCAGAGGGCAGCTCCTGCATTGAGCATCTACCCCCTGGTGGTCAGTGCATCGTCATAGCAACTGGCCAACCAGTCGTTCGGTTGACCAGTCATAATGGTCGCTTAGGCTTTTATATATATAGGAGGTGTACAGAAGTTTATTTTCACACTAACAACAAAGAAAGGGTTTATTTGGTTAGGTTTCAGGGGCTGAACCTATAGTATGAAGCTGGTTTGAGGACCCTGAGCACAAGGATTTTGGAGTGTTGAACATATGCCAACTCTCCTAAAACAGCAGGAGTGTGTGAGGGAGCAGGGCCAGACTGGGGGTCGTGGACTTCCCTTCCCAAATCTGTATCCAGCGACTTCACGCTGATCCTGAAGTAGGCCCTGGTGAGACTATTCATATCAGGAAATTGGAAAATGCTGTTCATGGGGGTCTCCTCCCCCCTGCTCTCCCCAGTCTCAGGAGCCAGTGTTTAGGCTCTTCACAGCCCACCAAAGCGAGCCCTCTAGAGAGGCACCACCACCTGGCAAGTCATGAAGCTGTCTGGGTTGAAAGGCAGGCGTGCACACTTTAGCCTGACCTTGATCTTGTGAGTTTCCATGGATGAGAAAATCTAGCAAGTCACACTTGCAGCGGGCGGGCCGCATGCCTCTTTTACACATGCCACGAGTTTGACATGTTTGCAAGACAACCTGAGATAAGTCCTATTCATCCGGCAGTTTTACTTTTCCTTTGAGGAATTCCTCCGAACTCTCTCTGCATCTTCATTTTTCCATCCTAAAACTACAAGTGCCCTTGTCCCTGGACACTACTCTCCCCACTCCCATTTGCAATGAATTGTCATTTTTTCCTTCCTATTCAAAAGGAGCAACAAAATCCCGCCCATGTAATCCTCTCATTTCCTGCAGAAATCTTCTAGATCCACATGCCCTCTGTCCCCAACACAGTGGCCATGCTCATTAATTGGCCACCTGCATGTGCTGGAACTTCAGGGCCGTGTCCAGCTGAGACCAAAGGAGAAATGGCAGGAGGTATTCCCAGTGTGGCCTGAATGCTGTGGTGGCAGGATTTGGGTTTCCTTTGACTAATTGCCCCCCCTCCCCCCCGGAGCTGGGGGGTCCCTGCCAGAGCTGCTTCAGTCAATCATCAGAAGTTTCATCCAGACAAAGAGACCCATCGCCTGAAACATCACCCGGAGATTTCTGCCCGTGGGAGATGCCACCATGAACCTGGCGTTTCTGTTTTGCAGTCTGGCCAGGGTCTTAGCTGGACTAAAGCATTGTGTTGGAGGTAAGGGGACACATGGGTGGGTCCTTCATGTATTGGCCTTCTCCTCCTCCTCCTCCTGCAGCACTGCATGGGGCTGCTTCTCTCTGCCAGCCCTAGCCTCTCCATGCCTCACTTCTTTCCCAGGAGTGTCTCTCTGTTCTCAGTGTCATTGAAATATGTGTGACTGTTACACTGTCACACAGCCTGATTGCTATCACACACTGGCTAGTGACTTTGTGGGCTTTTAATAGTTTCATCACATTTCCATCACCACCCTCCCAAGAAGTTGCAAGTGCATCCAACATTCCTTCCCACACACCCTCAGGTGGGGAGAGAGGTCAGAGGACTGAAATACACTGTGTATGGGAAATCTTCAAGTCATTTGATCTTGAAAACCTCCCATCTGGTGGAAGTAGCAGTACTTTTGTAGAAATTATTTTTAGAGCGTTTTGAGGACAGAGGTGTGAATGAATGAGGAATGTATAAATTTAATTTTGCTGAAAAGAGGCAGTAGGGTTTCAAGATAAAGAGAACAAACGCTGGAAGCAAAAATGAGTTGAGTTTTATTGAACCAAGAAGACTAAAAAAAAAAAATGTCTGGAACACTCAGAAAATCTTTATCAAGCCTCAGCTCAGCACTCCCGGGGCCGTCGTCAGTTTATAACATTCAGAGCCGAGGAGCTCTGTGTGCTGGTGTGGGCCGCCAGAGCCTCCGCCTCCAGGTTACCCTTCAGGACCAAACAGAATTCCTTTCCGTCTCTGCTCCACAGAGGCACCAACAAGGATCTCCACCCCCAGTTATATTGGGGTATCAGAAAGATGGTGCCGAACACTTCCAGAACAAACCCATCAACCATCTCTAAGGGGAGAGCAAAGGTGACATTTTCAGGTGCCAGCTTGCCATCGCTGATGTAGTCTCCCATGCAAACAACACAGCTTAGGCAATACTGACAATGGACCACTGCTGACGCTAGAAATGTGGTGTCAAGAGGAAGCACAGCAGTCAGCGGTACGCACACGGTCACCTAAGCTATCTGTAGTTCAAGTATAACATGACCTTTTAAACTCCCTTCTAGGCAGAGTTTCCATAGCATCCCACAGTTTTGATATGCCATATTTTCATTATCGTTCAGTTCAAAATACATTCTCATTTCCATGAGATTTCTTTCTTGATACGTGGGTAACTTAGGAATTCAAACCATACTGCTTGATTTCCAAGCATTCTGGGATTTCCTCATTTTCCTGTTGTTCTTTCTTTTTTAAATACATTTGTATTGGTTTTGGAGAGGGGAGAAGGGAGAGGGAGAGGGAGAAGCATCGATGTGACAGGGAACCATTGATTGGTTGCCTCCTGCACACACCCCAACCCGGGATTCAAACACACACCCTGGGCTGTGGGCTGACTGGGATCGCACCTCAGCCTGTTGGTGCACGGGAGGGCTCAACCGACTGGGCCACGCCAGCTGGGCCTCTTCTTCCTCTTGATTTCTTGCTTAATTCCGCTCTGGACAGAAAACACCCTGCACAATTTCAAGTCTCTGCACTTTGTCGAGGTTGGTTTTATGACCCAGGAAGGGTCCGTTTCAGTAAAGGTCCTACGTGCACTTGAAAAGGGCGCGTGGCCTCCTGTGATTGTTGGTGGAAGAGCCCTGTGTGTGTCAATGGGGCCCAGTTTGTTAGCTGCGTCCCTCATACTTTCTGTCCGTTACTGATTTGTTTGTTTGTTTGATCAGTTATTGGAGAGGTGCTTGGACATCTCCAGCAATGGTTGTGGATTTGCTATTTCTCGTTTTAGTCTTGTCAGCCCTTACACGTATTTTGAAGCTGTATTATTAGTGCGCACTCTTTTAGAATTGTTGCATCTTATGGGAGCTCTCGACCTCTCTAGCAAAGTGCCTTGCCTGAAAGTCTCTGATATCTGGTGTTAAAATAGCCATGCAGGCTTTTTTTTTTATTTGGGCTTGCATCCCGTATCCTTTTCCATCCTTTCACTTTGACCTTTCCTGTGCCCTTAAGCAGCACCTAGTTAGGGTTTGGCTTTTACCGGGAGATTGCTCTCTTGTGCTGAAGGTTTTCCATTGCCTGGGCGAGCCTGTGGAAAACGCTGGTTCTGCAACCTTTTGGTTTTGGCCTAGTTTCTCTTGACCTGTCCGTTAGGAATTAGCAAATGCCTAGGGAAGAAGCAGCCCAGTGGGTCAGGCCCATTGCTCTGTGGCCCCTCCAGGCTTGGCCCCTCAGTTCCTGAATATCTCAATAGCACAGTCCAACTTTTCTCTTCCCAGACTGCTGCAGGTCATGCTCACATCCTTACATCTGAGTTCGTAACCCCTGGTCTGTGTGTGCACCAGCCTGAGAGAACTCTGTGTGAACAGAGTCTGTTCAGGCATGCCAGAGAAAGCCAATCCATATAAAAATGCTCCTGACGCATTTTTAGGGCAGTGAATCTATTTGGCAGGGTACGGGGCATTATACTTTTGTCAAAACCCACAGAACTGTACCGTGGGAAGAGGGACAGTTAATGTAAACTATGGGCTTCAGTTGAAAATAATCTATTAATCTTGTTTCGTCAGTTGTAACAAATATGTCAGACCAAAGCAAGATGTTAATAATAGAGGACACGGTGAGGCTGGGTGTGTGGGAATTCTCCCCATTTTCTGTAAACCTAAAACTGCTCTCAAAAGAAAGTCTATTAAATCAATAAAGGGGGCGGGGGGAGAAAGTCTATCAGAAAAAAATAAATACAAATGCTACTTATGCAGAAGGATAAAAGAGGGCAACTATGTCCAGCAAAATAAGTCTCTCGTATGAAATTCAGGTCGGCAGACAAGAGCAGAAACACTTACCCCTGAACGCCCACCTACAGCACCCCTTTGGGAGGCAGCAGGACACGAAGCCCCTCCTGCCGGGGTTGTAGGTGGGAGTGATTAAAACACACTTAAGGTGGAGGCTGGGCTGCCTTCCACACTCTTGTTAGAGGTAGTGAAAGGACAGAAGGAAGTTCAAATAATGGCCTGTAGAGGAAAACCAGGCTGGTCCCCAAGGAGACTCCCAGTGGGGGAGCAGCAAAAGCAGCAAATAGAGCTTTGTGTCTCACTCCCTGGGACCTGGGGCCCCCCACTGCCATGAGGATTTTCTAGGGCTGATGTTTTGTCTTGTTTTGTACTCGCATCACAGGGAACCTGCCTCCACGCCGCTCACATGTCCTAATGTGCTAACTGGGTTTCCTAAGGGCCCTTTTCCTTTCCTGCATCTTTGTTACTTGTCGGCCTGAAAAGGGACAAGATCTGTAGATTGTAAGCTCCATGAGAACAGGGGACAGAGTTATTTCATTCACTGATCTATAGGGTGGGACAACTGTATACCTACTTTTGCCACACCCTGTATGCATAGTGGATACTTCACAGATGGTTGTTAAAGAATCGGCTTCAAATCGCCAAGTAGCGGAGGGGAGCAATGGGGCCTCCATTGTGGAGGATATCTGTGAGCCACTCTTCAAGCAAACGCACAGGTATTTCCGAGGCCCATCCATATCCGTGCATCCTCTGCCCCATGCCATCCCATCTCTCTTCCGGCTGCATGGCTGCATGGCTGCGGGCATGCTCAGTGAGCCCCCTGCTGGGAGCCGTGGGCACTGCAAGCTGACCCATCGCTCTTGCCTGTTCTCACCGTGGGGAGGTCAGCCCAGCTCCGCTGCAACTCCTCTTGGCCTAGGTCAAGCTGGACGGTGACCTGGACTCCCTCAGAGCGGACGCTCCCTGGAAAATGAAAGTGTGTTTTGCTTTTTTGATGAATGGATTTGGTAAAATGTTTTCTTACTTTTTCCTAGACATCGCCTGGTGGTATTACCAGTATCAGAGAGGTAAAAAAAGTTTAAACTAACTTGACTCCTTGGTCACATTACTTTCAAAGGAAGAGCTATTCAGCCGAGTATTCAGGTTTTGGAATAAGTCTTCTTGCTCACCAACTTACTATGCCCCGTGTTCACAAACCCCACCTGCACAGGAACCGTTGTAACAGCTTATGAGGAAAGCTCTGCTCCCCGAAGCATCGGATATGTTTTCCTCTCCTGGGCAATAAAATATATATAAGAGCTCAGTGCCAATTTATGGCTCAAGTGTAGTAACTGCGTAGAACAAATGACCTGAATTTCTGTGTTCTCTTTGTCCCTGTGGTCTTGACCTCCTAATCGAATCCACATTTTCTGAGGCTGTTTTTCTTATTACTTTACCTCTTATTATTGTATTATATTTATTTCATGTAATTGCTTCAATCCCTTTGTGAAACAAAGTGGAATGTGTTAAGCAAATGGTGAGGGAGAGAGAAGGGTTAGGTAGACGGAGTGGGGTGAGGCAGGAGAAAGGCGGGCAGGAGTTGAGGGTGTGTACCACAGATCAGGAGCCAAAAGCGGAAATGCCTCCGGGGCCAGGAAGGCGGCATAGCTGACGCAGGTGAACCAGAGGGGACAGAGTGGGGGGAAGGCCTGGAGGGACAGCCACTGCTCAGCTCCAGGAAATGATTGCTTTGTGACAACTCGAGATGGAAGCTTCCGATAGTCCCATTTCCCAAGGAAAATCGGAAACCCAAACGTGCACATGAGTCCCTCATCTTTAAATCTTGGCAATGCATTCCAAAAAAAAGTTATAGCACATATTATAGGCCACAGAAGACCCATCATTGGACTGTGTTCACACCAAGGGACACCACTTTGTAACCTCAAAATTGCGTGGGTGGGTATGAAGTCCAGCCAGAGACCACAGGATGGAAAAACGATTTTTCAGTCCAGGGAGGAGGAGGTAGTCATGGCCATGGTCATGGGCCGGACAGAGGAGGCGCCTCAACCAGGGAGAAGACCAAAGGCCTGGGTCCTCCTGCTCCTCATAGTCTAAGGGTCTGACTTATACACAGGCCGGAGCTTGCTGGGGGCAGACCCACTGTAAGGCTACCTGCAAGCCCATTTGCAATTTGTACTCAAGGGAAGCAGGAGCTGTTGTAGGGGCATGTGCAAATGAGATCTATACTAAAGGCCCTGGCCAGTGGGACTCTGGGTCCAGGTCTGTCACCAGCTGTCTATGACAGCTGACCTGGGGTTTAGGAGAAGCCACCTGATGGAACAGGTCTCCTGTACCAGCCCTTCTCCTGGGCTCCGCGGGGGTGAGAGATACAGGAAGTCAAGAGAGAACTCAAGGCACAATGCCATGCAGCAGAGCATTCATTCTCTTTTCTGGAGCCTGAACCTTTCATCCCTCACTCAGAAGAGCTGCGACCCCCAAAATGTAAGGACCACTTCTTCTGCATCATCTCCTCCAGCCTCTCCTTCTGCATCCTCTGCAGTTGGTTATCTGGTTTTCACTACCCCCAGTGAGAGACAGTGCATCGCTTTTGAAGGTGCTCCTACTTAGAGCACTCGATGTGTTAGGACACCCACCTCTCTAATGTTCTCCTGGAGAGGGCAACGGTGCCCCACTCCCCACACACACAGGGTTTAGTGGCTTACGGGCATGAAAACATTTTACAACTTAAAAGTACTTGACAAACAGAATTTTGCTCATTCATTGTTGTTATATAGTTATCATAGTAGGAAATCTCTAGGTTAATTTCCTACCATCCACGCTCAATCTTGGGAACTGGCTCATCATTATTTTTAATGTCAAAAATAATAACAACAAGCAATGTTTGGCCTCAGAGACTCTTAACGAGCCTCCAAAGAAACCATCAAGCAGGCTCCCCACCTACTAATGCTATTTCCTCCTCCTCCACCCAGGGACTCTCCCGGGGCCAACAGGAGGGTACGAAACCTCTGAGGCCCCTTCCCAGGTGTCTGCAGAGTGTGCGTACAGTGGCCAAGCACGAGGCATCCCAGGAAAGGGAGGAGAGAGCTGGAGTGAGACACAGGAATGCCTCCCCCTCCAAGGTTGCCTCAAGTGTAGGCCAATTAGCCATTTCCATTTGCACATCATGGCACAGGGGTCAGGATCGGCACAGATTTACAAAGAACGAGATCAAAACTGAAAATAGCACATTAGTGGGGGAAAGAATGATTTCATAAAACTTCTGCTTCTATGTGCGTGTATGCTGACTGGGTTGCTGTGTGAACTCGAGTTCTTACCAATTAACAGTAAGAGAATCGAGAGCCATGGGTTTAAGGCCTGCATGCCCGTGAGCAGGCTGCTTCCAGCATCTCGAGTCAGGGACATGGATTTCCCTCCATGGCTGCTGTCACCACAGCCAGACAAGGAGAGGGTGGTGAGAAAGGGAAACAAAACAAAAGCTCGCCAGGCAGTCGATACCCGAATATTCAGGTGTCACAAGACCCGTTTGATATGGGAATTGATCCCACTGCCCAGAGAGCAAACTAATCATTTGTCAATAAAGTCCAGTTCTACCTTCATGGGCTTAATATTTGATATTTCAATAACTACTTAGTGCATTTTTTAATAAAAGAGATGGCAGGCAAGTGCAGTTTCTGAGCCAGACTCTCTCAGACTCCCCCTTGCAGAGAGTTCTCCGACTGGGGAGGAATTCAGTTCGGAGCTGAATAGAAATAAGGCAATCTTGTGAAAATATATTTTAAGCTTCTGGGTAAGATAAATGGGAAAGGTGTACTAGACACCTTCAGAAATACACCATTTCTTTGAAAAATATGTTTGTATCTTCCTTATTTACATTTTAACATAACTTTTACCTCTTTTCAATGTTAACTATCTGTGCATTTTAAAATTGATTTTTAGAGAGAGGGGAATGGAGAGCAAAAGAGAGAGAGGTGAGATCGAAACATCAATTGGCTGCCTCCTGCACTGGGGATCAAGCCTGCAACCCGGGCATGAGCGCTGACCGGGAATCAAACCTTTCAGGTTGACACTCCAAACCACTGAGCCACACTGGCCAGGGCTCTCTGTACATCTATACTAATAAAAAGGCAATATGCTAATTAGGGCAGACGTTTTCTGGACAAAGTCACAAAGCTGCCCAAGGCTCAGGCAGCTGTGGCAACAGCAGAGGCATGATGGGTGTATTGCCTTCCCCTGATCAGCCAGTTGCCTCCCTGCAGGGAGCGTGCCTAAGCCATCAGTAGGACATCCCCTTTGGGCTCCCGGACTGTGAGAGGGGGAAGGCTGGGCTGAGGGACCCCCTCCACTGCACGAATTTTTGTGCACCGGGCCTCTAGTTTTTACATAAAATTGCAATAGAATCTAATGCCATGCGATTGAAACCAACAATTTGATTTGTATTTTAAAATGAGTTAAAGAAAATATGAGCATTCTGAATTAGATTTATGTGGGGGGTTTGTTGTTTGTTTGTAATTGCTACTTGTTAGCTACAAACATAATAACAATTAAAGGCTCTGTGAGATTTACAAGGAAATTGGCCACTGCGGCTATGTTGTCTAAACAGAGGCTCTTACTTCCGTTGATTAATCTGTCCTGCTCCCAAGCAGGATAAGGTGATTTGTGTTGCCCGGCACCTAAGAGAAATGGCGACCAGGAGTTGTTACCAAATTTCTCGTCCTCTCCCTTGGAAACCCAGCCAAATGCCTGTTCCCTTGGGGGAAGATGCAAGACTCAAACTCACTTTACTGGATCCCTTTCCTCTTGAAATCCAAGTAGCAAAAGGAAAAGTGCTGCAAAGAGGCAGACACTGACTAGAGCGATGCCCGCAGAGTAACGCACCGCTCACCTGTTCTCTCAGGTAGAAACCCGCCCATCCTCACTCTCTGTGGCCGAGGGGTGTGCTAGGGTGGGTGTCCGTTCCCCGCAGCTGCCCACCTCGTCACTATCCTCACCAGCCCAGACTTTGCAATCGTTCTATATATGGATTTGGTCACGTCTGCATGACAACAATGGGCAGGAAAGGTTAGATGGTAATTGATTCTTGATCGGAGCAAATTCACAGAAAGCACCTGGCAGGGCCCAGAGGCAAACACTCACCCCCTCCTTCTGGGGTGGTAAGACGATGAAGAGTTCCCCCTGTTTCGGTTTTGGGATCCTTCGGCAGGAGGTGGGCAGAGTTCTCGCTTTAATTGATGGACACCTTTTGCATCACTGGTGCAAAATGAGATTGCACTGTGGTTAGATGGCCACATAAAGCAGCGATTTTGAGAGCCCTTCAACACCTTAGAAGCTTTCATGTATATAAAGTAGCTCCCATTTCAGGCCTGTTCCTATTAAGTCAGGCCAGCCCGTAAATATTATGAAACGATACTGTAAAATACGTTCCTACTTTTAAATTTATATTCATGCTATAATTTGAACTTTTTGCTGGATCGTGCTGGCCTTTCTCTAGTTGTCCCAAATGGGGAGAGTTTACTCCAGGCTTTATTTTAATTTTTTTAAATTGATCTCATAGAGAAAGGGAGAAGGAGAGAGAGAAACATCAAAGATGAGAGAGGATCATTGATCGGCTGCCTCCTGCACACCCCACACTGGGGACCCAGCCCATAACCTGGGCATGTGCCCTGACCAGGAATTGAACCTTGACCTCCTGGTTCATAGGTCAGCGCTCAACCACTGAGCCACACCAGCCAGGCTAATCTATGCTTTTTTGATAGCCTTGTTTCCCTTTGCTGTTTGGAGGGTGTGGGTCAATCTGCTCACTTACCTATGTCTCTAGAATATTCCGATGTTCAGGGAGCAGCACATTGAATATGCAAAGAAATCATTTCAAGAGAAAGGGAAATGTTTTCATGCGGCTTATTTTTAGCACTTCCTCTCCAACACTGAGCTCCTCCCCTGGGGTCTGACCTGGAGATGGTGAGACAGACAGGGACCAGGCAGGGCTCCAGGCAGGAAGGTCCCTGTGTCCCAGATCACGACCCTTGAGACAGCCCCGACTGGTCTGACAGCGACCCCCAGTCAGCATCCCGATGCCATCTCCTCCGGTTCCAGATAAGATTGAAGACGAGCTGGAGATGACCATGGTTTGCCACCGGCCTGAGGGCCTGGAGCAGTTGGAAGCCCAGACGAACTTCACCAAGAGGGAGCTGCAAGTCCTTTATCGAGGCTTCAAAAACGTAAGACCCTTGGCCCCTGGAGGCCCCACCAGGCTCCCCTGGGGCTGAGCTCTCCCAGGTGCCCCGGGGGCCTGTCAGAGCTCTCCCATGGGTGTCGCTGTAAAAGGAGGAAGGTCGGTTCTATAAAGAGGACGTGACCCAAGGCTCCTGGCTAGAAAGGAGAACTCCAGGCGGGGATGGGTTCCAGCCTTAGCCTAACGCGTTCACACTCTGTATTGTTGGTGCCTCACAAACAATGAGGTTTAGGACAGCTGCTAACCAGGCTGGCGGGCACTGATACATAAGCCTGAAAGCCAGCATGTTCATTTACCGCTTATTTCAGGTATTGAACCTCATGATTGCCTAGTTGTTAGGCCCATTTTACAGCTTAGGACACTGAGGGTCAGAGACTGACGCAAAGTCACAAAGCTTAGAAGGAGCTGAGCCAGGAACCAAACCCAGGTCTTTCTCATCCCAGGGTCCAAACACTTCCTCCTCCCAGCCCTGTTCTCTGAGGAAGTCTGTCATTTTGCAAAGTGGCTTTGGTCCTAAGGTGGGGCTGCCACTCCCCCGGCCCCTCGCTGCCCCTTGGAACTCTAGCCCCCAAGGCTGGGCCCAATCTCCTGCCCTGGGGGTGGCCCTCAGACAGCCCCGCTGACTGTCCCCTTCCGGCAGGAGTGCCCGAGTGGTGTGGTCAATGAAGAAACATTCAAGCAGATCTACGCACAGTTCTTCCCTCACGGAGGTGAGTCCCACCTTGGAAAAGACCCTGCCTGGCTCTCTTTTCTTTTCTTTTTTAATAGTTTTATTGATTTCAGAGAGGGAGAAAGAGAAAAACATCAATGATGAGAGAGAATCATTGATCTGCTGCCTCCGCACACCCCCGAGTCGGGATCAAGCCTGCAAACCAGGCATATGTCCAGACCAGGGCTTGAACCATGACCTCCTGGTTCATAGGTCAATGCTCAACTACTGAGCCACGCCGGCCGGGCCCAGCTCTCTTTTTGAGACGCAGCCTTCCCTTCTCCAAGTTCATGCTCCTTGTACCTGCCTCCTCAGCACCAGGGAGAACTCAGAGCAAGATGCTTCCTTATTACAGGATGTGGAGTTCCAGAAAGTGTTAGCAGGAAGGAGCTCTGGAAAGGGTCCCTCTCCAGGAGGGGAGCGGGTGACAGAGCCCCTCATGAAGTCCGGGCACAGGTGCTCCTCCCCGTGCAGCAGCTGCGGCTCAGGGAGGCCATGCCTCGCTCGGGACCACACAGCAGTGAGCACTGCCCCTCAGAAGAGCATCCCATCCAGTCACGGTCCTTCGTCCACCAAGAACCACACAGCCAGGCAGGGGGTGGGTCTTTCTCTGGGGGTGGCTGGGTGCAGGGGCAAAGGCCTGTCTCAGCTCTCACCAGAACCTCCCACCTGAACCCCAGGAGAGCCAGATGGATCCGGTTCATTCCCGCGGGTTTGCCACTCCACAGAGTCTCCTTCGAATCCCCCAGCATCACCCTCTTCTCTTCCTTGTTGTCCTAAGTGCTCTCACCACGCTCTCAGCGCCTTGCTCCCCTCACCTGCCTCACCTCCTCTGCCTTGCAGATGCCAGCACGTACGCCCATTACCTCTTCCATGCCTTCGACACCACCCAGACCGGCTCCGTGAAGTTTGAGGTGCGTGTGCCTCTGGGAACCCCCGGGTCCCCGTCTCCTCTGCCTCTCAGTCGTGGGGTGCTGGGGAAAGGAGTGGATCATCAGATGCCCTCCGTGAAGACAAAAAAACCACCTCCATCCATTTAACAAGCATTTCCTGAATAGAGAGAAGTGGTGTTGTGGACCAACATTCGTGAGAATAAGACCACCGACTCCATTTAGGTCTTAAGCAACAAGCGAGGATTTATTGAGTGAGCTGGCCAGCTCACTACTGCAAGCAATCTCCACACAGGGAGCCGTTCGCCTACAGCAGCCACATCCTTGGTGCTAAGCAAGCTTTTATTCACAGAACCCACAAACATCCTTAGTTACAGTTGCAAGGTCTTTTCTGGGCCTTGACGGGCAGGTGTCAGGAAGTAGAAAACTTGATGTTATGTCTGGGTACCCATCCTTGTAACTCATTAGCGGTTATCTCGCTGGTGGCTTTGAAAACAACACAGTTCTATCCAATTAAAAAAGTACATCTGGCATGGCATGAGAGTATGGGCGTATCTAGTCTCTGGCCTACAAGGTCAGACAGCTAAGTTTATCTTCCTCATTATTCAAGTAGGCTAGAGCAGGCTAGAGAGCAAAGTTACATTTAACTCATCACACTGGCACCCGCCCTGCCTCCAGCGCTCAGGGCCTCGAGGACTGATGGTGGCAGTCTGGTCGCCCCTGTGCACATGGAGCGAGCACACACAGGCTCTGTGCTTAGTGCTTCACGAGTATCAGTTCCCTGAACCCTCACAATAGCCCTGCAGAGTAGGGGGCTATTATGTGTTACCAGTTGCAGAAGAGGGAAGTAAGGCAAAGAGAGGCCGCATGCCCTTCCCAAGCTCACACAGCAAAGGAGGGATTTGAACTCAAGTAGGACGTTCCCAGAGTCTACGCTCTTAGCCACTAGGCTATGCCACCACCCACACAATAACCGCAGCCATGGAGGGGGCAGTACCAGGGAGGCTGTTGCCTGTGTCTGGAAGTATCAGCATGCACAGAGCTCCATTCCTCCCCAAGGGGGCTCCTTCCCAAAAAGTGGGGCAGGGTGGGGAATAAAGGGGGGGGGCAAGGGCGCTGCTCTTCAATGAGCTTGGCCATATCCTTCCGGGGACAGAGGCCATGGGAGACACCGTTGTGTCAAGTCAGTCACAGAGTCGGACCCACAGTCAGAGCTGCACCCCAGCCGACGGCTTGGTGTTGCTGTCACTCATGCCTCTTCCACTTCTCAGGACTTCGTGACTGCGCTGTCCATTCTACTGAGAGGAACCGTCCATGAGAAGCTAAGGTGGACCTTTAACTTGTACGACATCAATAAGGATGGATACATAAACAAAGAGGTGAGTGGGCTGAGGCCAAGGGCATGAGGGGCCACCGGAAGGCAGCTCGTGAAATAGGAAACAGCCCCGTCATGAAGAGGAAGTGGTCCCAACGAGGAGGGATCTGCTTTGGGGCAAACAGAGCTGGTGTCTGGCACAGTAAACAAATTCACCATTGCCCTCCCCGTTGGCCTACGTGGCCCCGTCCCAGGCAATAAGAAAGGGTTAAATAAATCCACTCATTCTCGCTGGCTCACAATGTGGGTTTCAGAGTGGGCATAAGTGGTTTATTTCAGGGTAGAGTCACTCTTCCCAGGAGAGCTTGCATTTTGACAGGTTAACAGCCACGGTGAGAACCAACTGTTGGAACCGTTTTGCAGTTACCTCCGTGGAGAGAAAAGGGAGGTGTGGGGCCCAGAGGAGGCCACCATTGGATCACATGGGCCACAACGTCTTTTGCAATAAACCAGAAGTGGGTGAGGGTGCAGCCGTTTCCAAAGAAATGGTCCCAAATAATTTCTGAACTTCACTGCTTGATGCATCTAGAGCCTCGGAGTCCATGTGGTGTCTGTCTAGCCAGTGCAAGGCCCCCAGGTCCACCTCAAAACGCACCTGGGTATTTACTGTGCCCAGCCTCTTGGAAGAAGCTTGGATGTGGCATCCATAACATCCGCTTCCTGAAGCCAGTCCTCACCTCAGCCCTGCAAGGTTCTCTCCGGTGTTTTAGGCCTCATTCATTCAGTCATGTATTTGCCCAACACATATTCGAGGGCTTATGAGGTGTTCCAGATGCTGAAGATAAATTGGTGAACAACCCCCAAAAAATGTGAAAACCTTAACATCCCCAATAGCAAATGCGTCACATAGCAAATAGCAAAATAACCTTTTATGCTAAAAAAAACCTTAACACCCCCAATAGCAAATGCTATTAGTCACATAGCAAAATAGCAAAAGACATACCGTGGAAATCCAGGTGGTCAGCTAACATCACGCAAGAGTTACACGATGGAGAATGTTGCATTGCATGCGAAAAGTCACTTTATAAAGCAGCCTGACCCTAACCGGTTTGGCTCAGTGGATAGAGCATCGGCCTGTGGACGAAAAGGTCCCAGGTTCGATTCCGGTCAAGGGCATGTACCTTGGTTGCGGGCACATCCGCAGTAGGAGATGTGCAGGAGGCAGCTGATCAATGTTTCTCTCTCATCAATGTTTCTAGCCCTCTCTCTCTCCCCCTTCCTCTCTGTAAAAAATTAATAAAGTATATTTTTTTTAAAAATCTTTTAAAGCAGCCTGTATAGAACACTATGCAGAGTAGCTCAGCTTTAGTCAGCTGTCCGCCTCTGCTGCAGTCAGCTGTGGTCAATGTCACTTGTGGTCACAGGGACAGGTTGCCAGGTACAAATCCAGCCGCCCGGGAATTAAAGAGTGGGGAGAGGGCCTTCCAGAAACGGAGTGTGGGCTGACGGGAACATAACCAGATCCACCCCAGTCCCAACATTAACCCTCACAGAGGGTAACGCTCAAGAAAAGGCAACTAGCCAAGGGCTTCTGGAGGCAAAGAGAATTTCCCACTGTCCTCTGTGGGAGGAGGTGCCCCGATAATCTGCTTTCTAACTCCCTCTCACCAGCTAAGGAAGGTCCTTGTCATCACTCCCATTCCTAAGGGGGATAAGGAGCCCCAAACCCTCACCTAACAAGAGCTTGCCCTCACGGTTTCCACACTGTGCTTCCACGTCCCTGTGCAGGAGATGATGGACATCGTCAAGGCCATCTACGACATGATGGGGAAGTACACGTATCCCGTGCTCAGGGAGGACACCCCCAGGCAGCACGTGGACGTCTTCTTCCAGGTAAGTGTACACACCTGGGCGGGAGCGCAAGCTCCACTGAAACGGCTCAGCCCACAGCATCTGAGCAGTGGCTGGTGTCCAACCCCGTCCAGCACATTGTAGGGAGCAGAGAGAATTACAAAGGGATTGCTCTCCGGGAATGGATGATCTTGTTAGGCAGGCGAGTAGACACTATAGAAGAACGCAGGGAAGTACATGTGGGATCATGCACCCTCTCGGTTCCATAAGATTCTTGGGGGACCCGAGTCCACAGGGAAGACGGCATGAGCACATGTGTGCAAGTGGTAAGCACATGTGTGCAGGTGGTAAGCACTGGTGCCTACAGAGCAAGGGAAGTGGGCTGGGAACTGCAGTGGATGACCTGTGAGGCCTTTAGGTGGAAGACTCCATTCTTGTTCATCCATTAGTAGAAGGGTGGCAAGGTCCCAGTGGCATTTTAGTAAAAAATGCACCTAGCGGTAGAGTAGGTGACGCCAGAGTCACGCTAGTTGAATCTTCTCACTTGGCAGATGGGAAAAACAGGCTCACAGAGGCTGAGAGAATCTCTCAGGGTCAGCAGGAGGGACCAGTGATAAGGCAATGAGAGTCGGGAGCGTGTCTTCGTTTTAAGGGATGCTCCTGGGGTCAGGTGCTCTCACCAGGGCCCGGTGGAGTTCTCCGGCCAGTGATAAGCCACCCTCCTTCTCAGGCAGTGTCGGTTAACAAGGGGCAACTTTTGGGGTGCAGACTGTCAGGTTCTTTCAAGTACTTCCTCTCGTGTCTTTCAGAAAATGGACAAAAATAAAGACGGGATCGTGACGTTAGATGAATTTCTCGAATCCTGTCAGGAGGTAAGGAGAGGTCTCAGGCCGCATCTCTAAATCGGGGCAGGAAAGCCAGGGCTTGGTGACCTGCGGGAGGGAGAGAATGACAAACTGTGACCCCTCAAATCAGAGCCCCTGATACCACCGGCAGCAAGTCAGAATCCCAACCATCGCCACTCCCCGGGATGATCTGCAGTTGGTCTCGGCCAAGCGGGCAGAGCCAGGCAACCTGAGGGGCGGGGGGGGGGGGGGGGGGGGGGGGGGGGGGGGGGGGGGGGGGGGGGGGGGGGGGGGGGGGGGGGGGGGGGGGGGAGGTGGTGTGGGCAAGCCCAGAGGGGTCTCTGTGAGCCTACGGGCTTCCCATGTGGGCAACACCATCATTTTTTTTACCTGCCTCTGGCGTGATGACCCACTGCCCAGACAACGGATGAATTGCTAGAAAAATAGCTAAAGCTGAGGTTCTCAAACCACAGTGTGTGTGAGAGCTGCCCGAGATGATTCTAAACATGTACATCTCCAGGTTCCACCCCAGAGACTTCGTATGTGGGGTTGGGAGGTCTAGAAATCTTCATTTATTTTTAATACATTTTTATTGACTTCAGAGAGGAAGGGAGAGGGAGAGCGAGAGAAACATCAATGATAAGAGAGAATCATTGATTGGCTGCTTCCTGCACGTCCCCAACTAGAGATCGAGCCCACAACCCAGGCATGTGCCCTTGACTGGAATTGAACCCGGGACCCTCCAGTCCGCAGGACAATGTTCTATGCACCGGACCAAACCGGCTAGAGCTAGGAATCTTCATTTGTAACACAAATGCCCTGGCTCAATGCTTCCAACACTTTAATGTGCAAACCAACCTCACTGAAGCTCCTGTTCACACAGACCTTCATTCCATCTATCCGGACTGCGGCTCCAGCTGCTAGTTTGCTAACACTCCCCCAGGTGGCGC
This sequence comes from Murina feae, assembly GCA_004026665.1. NCBI lineage: Eukaryota > Metazoa > Chordata > Mammalia > Chiroptera > Vespertilionidae > Murina > Murina feae. The sequence goes on along the minus strand of PVJC01004665.1, from coordinate 13,751 downwards.
TGCTGCTGCTGCTGGTCCTCGGACCACGTTTTCATTGTTGAACTCTAGGATAGACTCACCCCTAGAGTCTGAGGGACTTTCATCTACTTTAGGAAAATGCAGTCATACTCCCACCTCATTTCAGAAAGGTGCACAGTTACTCTGAGCTCCACTCATAGGAACTGCAAAGACCAGAAAGCCGAGAGGAAGTTATTAACACACGCTGCGCACCTGCCACAGGTACATGGCATGAACCTCACAGCAACCCTGCAAGGTAGAGGCGCTCTACCCGGGTGGCATTCTAACGCTTTAGTGACTAGGATGGGCAGGAATTGACTGCTCTTCACCAGCCTTGGCCCACAGCCCTGGAGCAGTGCCCTGGAGGACCCTGGCTAAATTTGGAATTAGCCTGTTAGTTGATGGATCTTTGGACGGGCCAGGGGTCCTGAGCCAGTGACCAGGTAGCCAGGGCGGAAGATGTTGGAGTGGGGGAAGGCTCAGGTCAGCAGCTATTCACCAACAGGTGAATGTCAACATTTTAATCCTGAGGATATGGCTACATGACTGGATTTATCATACCCAGTTTAAAGAAGAGAAAAGGGAGGCATTGCAGGGTTAAGAGGTGTGGCCAGCGCACAAATCAGAGATGGAAGTCCTGCTATAGTTTCTCACATTAGCAATTTCTGTGGCTATTCATCAATGAACTCATTGGTTTTCACGGCCTGTTGTGTAAATAGGTATTATGATTGATACCACTTTACAGGTGAAGAAATGGAGGCATAGAAAGATTTAGCAGCTTGCCTGATCCCCCAAATTTCATTGACATATTTTTATTACATTTTAATTCAAAATATTTTCTTTTCTGACCCTTGAAATACAACACCAAAACTAACGAGAAAAAAAAAATTTTAAATGTGACTAGTCCTATGCCTGTTAAATAAATTGAGTCTGTAATTTAAAAGCTTTCCATAGAGGAAGTGGCAGACTCAAATGCCTTCACTGGTAAATTTTTCCAAACATTTAAGGAAGAAATGATACCAATTTTATACAAACTCAAAGAATAGAGAAACAGGAAAAACTTCTCAACTTGAATGATGAGGCTCTCATAAACCTACTATCAAAATTTGACAAGGCCATTACAAAATAAAAAATATAAAAAATCTGTCAGGCTAATATAGTCCTCCTGGGCTTAGATGCAAAATATCAAGTCCAGCAATAAGTAAAGAGATAACGCATAAGGAACAAATGGGGTTTGTTACAGAAATGCAAGGTTGGTTTAACATTCAAGAATTAATCGGTGTAATTAATGACATCATAGAATTTTTTTAAAATGTGATCATCTCAGTAGATGTAGAAAAATCATTTGATAAAACCCAGTTGCGCGGAGCTTCTTAAAAGACAGAATACTCACTGATTCGCTGGATAACTGGTTCCTTCCCAATTCCTTAAGGCCAGAGAAGCGCTCCTTGCCTTGAGTGGCCTGTTTTCTGGGTCCGTCACTCCTCATTTCTCACGCCCTTTTGAAATCAGACAACCAAGAGGTCCGGGCTACCTATTACTACGTGAGCCAATCAAGTAGAGACAGGGTTGAATCATCTATGAGCGGTTATTTCAATAATTCCAGCAGTAAGGGAGAGCAGCAGGTCATCCACAAAAATCTGCTCTGCAAACACCCATAAGCCAGCCACTTCTACTGGGTAGGACAAAGATTACATGCTGTTAGAGGGCAAGACGAAGATTACACGTAACTCCTAAGCCTGAGTGTAGGCATAACAGGCGTGGGGAAGTAGGCAGTGAGGGCGGGGGCGGAACTCCATTGGGCATCACAGTTATTAATCTTCCCATGAAACTAGGCAGTTTTTGAATGAAAATGGATCTCATTCCAAAGCTGACTCAAAGGTCCTGAGGCTGTACAACTGCCAGCCAGGTTAGAATGTCCTTTCTTTAATCAGAACGAGGCCATCATGGTTAATAGAACATGGTTGATGTTTCATATAACTGTAGCTAGTCCCCGATATTCTATTTCTGCCTGAACGCTTGCAGAGGTCTTCCTGCCTCCGGCTCTTTATGCTGGAGGTTTGACCCCCAGGTATGGAGCTTCTCGGGAATTCTAACCATTCTCTCCCCTCACCCCTTCCCAGGATGACAACATCATGAGGTCCCTCCAGCTGTTCCAAAACGTCATGTAACTGCGGACACAGCCATCCAGCTCTCAGAGACGTTGAACTAAACCACCAACCTAACACCTTGATCTGCCCTCCTGGCTTTACACTGACTCTGGGACAGAAACACCTTCTGGCCTTGGGAAGAGTTCTCTGTGGAGCCCAGTGTCCCGTGGCCCAGTCTCTGATGGCCAGCTCTTCCTCCTCCCTCTTCCTGAGAGAGACAAGATGAAACTGGAAGCATGCTCATCTCGTCACACAGCTGCCCCGGGGAAGGTCCCTCCGCCTGAGCTTAGACAGTAGTGCACACGTGTGTGTCTGCTTGCGCCCCTGCCCTCTGCTTACAGTGCAGCGGACCTCGATGTGTCTGGAAGCAAGGTGACCTGAACCAAATGCCCTCCATCCTCTGATGGCCTCCCAAACCAATGTGCCTGTTTCCCTCCCTTCGGCGGGAAGAATGAGCGTTCCTCGGAACGATGTGAATCTACCGTGACTAGCGTGGGAGAGCCAGCACCTGACCTGCGGACAGGACGGAGTTAAAGAGCATGGCATTGTCTGATGACCCAACCCTCCCCCTTCCTTTTGTTCCTGGAGGCAAGGACCAGTAATCCTCTCTCGCTAGCATCTGTGCTGGTCGGACCAGTCCCTTAAGAGCCCAGAAAGGGAGCCGACACCCAGGGGTCCATGTCCCCACTCCATCTCCTGCTAGAGCCCAGCACTGCATGTCCCCGCCAGAAAGCCTGCAAATTGCTGTAATTTTATACCATCTTCTAACCAATAAACAGAAGTATTTCTTACACTCTTAATCGTCACATCTTCCCTGAGTCCTTTGGGCAGGGAGAGGTGAGTTGTGAAAAGGAAAGGCCAGTCCATTCATTTGCATCTAATTATTAGTACTTAGGAGGTCCCCGAGCAAACATCCAATTCAGATGCAAATCCAGGGGCCACACACAAACTCTTCTAAACACCTCCCTTCCAACAGCTCGCCCCCACTCCCAAGACCCTCTCCTGTGGAAGGTCAGGAACCTTGCGGGTGTGGCTGAGGATAAAGAGGCAGCCTCCTGCTGAGGCGCCCGCCCTGAGTCCAGAGGTTGAGCAAATGACTTCAGCCTCGAAGCAGCAAACGACGATATTGAACTCGTGGGTCTGGGCCTCCCCGTTTGACGTCACATTTAACAGATGAAGAGCTGAGAGTGGCATTCTTGGAGGGAAAGCAATTTGCGGAGCCTCTGTTATGTGCCAGGTGTTGTTGCCCCAGGGGCTTCACAGACAGTATCTTATGTCATGCTCACTGTAGAACGTTCTGGAAGGCAGAGTCCTGGTTTTCACTGGTGAGGACACTGAAGCTCAGAGAGATAAGGAGACGGCCTGCGGCAGCACATGGCTCTATAGAGAGATTAAACTCTCCCCGATCTTCCTTCCTACAAGGGGAACTGAGCATACCTCCAACAAATCTCCTTCACCTGTGCTCAGTTCAGGGCTTCTCTGACTCCAACTAGCAGGTGAGGAAACATGGGAGAAGGGGAGAGGCTCAGGTGCCAGAGAAGGCCACCCCAGCTCCTGGTGCAGGAGGTACTCCAACCTGATGGCTGTGCCCCGAGGCCCCTCCTGGTTGGAATGCATAAGGGCTGCAGCTCTGCTTCCCTCTTTGCACTTCCCGCGTGCTGCCATGTGGCCACCTACAGCTGATGGACATGTGGCTGCTGTCAGCAAGGCGCACACATCAGCCCTTCGCACGTGGGGTCTGGACCTGCATCAGGAAGGTCAAGGCTGCGGTTCTCCGCCCTGGTCACCATCACCTGGGGCGGGAAAAGTGGTAACACCTGCCCCCCTCCCCCCCCCACCGCCAATTGATGAAGACTCTCTGAGAGTGGGAGCAGGCAGCAGGATGCTTTAAGAGCTAAGAGCTTATTGTAAGGTGTATCCGGAGGTAAGATGAGGAAGTGACCACACCCAGGGCTGAGAATGCAGTGTGTGATCTGAGCCCTTCCCATCACTCCCCCTGTTAAAAAATCGAGTCTGGATCCCAAGGCACACCAGTAGCCTTCGGGGGTGGGGGGGGCACCTGCTGCTCTGAGACCGACCCCCACGCCCGCCCCCTCCAGAAGCCTTCACATCAACAAGCCTCATCATCTAACCATCAGTCGTTCCCCAGGCCAGTTCATTCCCCGCCAAGTTTCCCTGTCCCCTCCAGCCCTCTCCCCCGCGCCCCTCGCCTTGTCTCAAAGCCCAGTCAAGTCTCCCTCATCCGGTCTAATGAGAGCTAGAAATAGAAACCCCCAGTCCTGTTCCACCTCTCCCTCCACTGAACCACATTCGTGGGAACAGCTGACTCGCGGCAAGGATTCTTGTGGCAAGGGGCTGGAAGCTGAGTCACCACTCTTGGCCCCCCACTGCCTGCCCAGTCCACGGGGTCAAAGCCCCTCAGTGATAAAGCTGACACAGGACAGGTGAATGCTTGGGGGGATGTGGAGAAAGGCTATTGTGGTGTCTGAGGGGGGTTGCAGCAGGTGTGCCTCTTAAGCATCCCAACGCCCACCAAGGCTGCACCAGCTGGGTGTGAGCGGCGCCTGCTGCTCGCCAATGAGCCGCTAGATGGCGCCGGCGCCCCGCCGAATAAGGCGTGGGCCCTGCATCTGGGGACTCCAGGCTGTGCGGGAGCGGGGGTGAACTGCCTGGGAAGGACTCATCCAGCAGTTCCTTGACCACAGAGCTGGCTTCCGGCCACCTGTGCACGCCCAAGTCCCGCACTTGCGCCGGCCCAGCGCCTACTGTCTGCTCTGCTACCACTGCTGTGAAATTCTTAACAACCTGTGAACAGGGACCCTGCATTTTCCGTTTAAGGGCTTGCACGCCGTGACTCATTCATCCCAGTGAGGTGAAGATATGGTCCCATTTTATAGACCAAAAAACCGAGGCTCCGAGAGGTGTTGAGAGCTGTCCAAGATCACACGCAGGTTGCTGATGGAGCCCGCTGGACATGGCATCTATGACGCCAAATGCAGGGTCCCTTCTCACCCACACCAGAGGCTGTCCACGCAGCCCCGGCCCTGCACAGGCCCAGATGAAGGCCTCTGCCCCCTGCCCAGCAGGCAGCTCCCTCCGGCCTGGGGTGAGGCTGGGATAAAGGGCCCCAGAGCCAGAGCTGTTCCCAGGCTCCATTTCTTCTGGAATTTGAAGAGTCCCATGCAGCCTGGAGGAAGAGGCAGCCAGCCCAGCCTAAGTCATTAATCCTGGCTTCTTCCTGGACAGCCAGCCAGCCCCAGACTTGGGTCACCCGAAGGACGTGCAGGTCAGTGAGGTGTGCAGAATGGGAGGGAGCGAAGGGTCTGGCTTCCCAGGGAGTGAGACAGCCCAGGGCTGGAATCCTGCCCTCCTTCCCCCGCTCCCCCACCACCACGCCCTTTCCAGCTAAGGGCCCCTAAGCAGAGGGGTCCCCCCCTCTTCAGCCTCGCTTTCATCAAAACTAAAGGGGAAAATTCTCAGGGTTGCTTAAATACCTCAAGTGCCTGGCGAGTCACAGGTACTCAGTAAATATGCCTTTGTTTACTTTTGGTTTTTGTCACAAAGACAGCGGGGTTATCCTCTCTGGTATCTGCCCCTTAGGGAACGGGGTGGGAGGGAGTCCCCCAAGAGAGGGTTGGAGGGCGGAGGGCAGGAAACCTGTGAGAAATGTGGTCCAACAGGCCAAACCAGCCACCCAGGGAGCTGAGGGCCTTTGGGTCTGGAGAGGGGCCTGCACAGTGTAGAGGCGGCAGGAAAGCTGGGGGGAGGGGCTAGGCAATGGCGATGGGGGAGAGGAGAGAATGATAATACTCAGACTGCCCCCTTATGGTCCTCGAACCCTGGCTATTTCACAGCCTTTCTGGGCCTTCCCATTGCTTGATCCTCCTTCCCAGCTCCCCTGAGAAGACAACAGGGAACCAACCCGTGGTCCCAACTTTACAAATGAGTGACCGTGTCCAAGGTCAAGAGGGTGACACAAGGACTTGACCCCATCTTCTAGTTTTTGATTCAGAGCTCTCATGGGAGGAAGAGCAGAAAAGGCAGAACATCCTCCCTTGTTTCTGCGTCTGCCAGGCCCACAGAACGAGGAGTGGGAGATGGGGTTGAGGCCTGGGAAACGGAAAACAAAGATTCCTCTGGTTCCAGGGCCTGTGCCCTCCTCCAAGTTCAGGCTGAGCCAGGAGGAAAGGTTGTCCCAGAGCCTCTCAAGTTAGGCAGGCTTGGGATGCACCCCCGCTGCTGCCAGGCACCTGCTGTGTGACCTCAGGTAAGTGGCACCACCTCTCTGAGCCTGTTTCCGCATTGATAAAGCAAGGATGATAATACTGACAAGGTTGGAATAGTGTGGAGGAAGGTGAATGGGGTTTGCAGTTGGGAGGACTGGGTTCAGGTTTCGGCCTCGCCCCTGCCCCAGTGGAGCAGCCACCTGCCAGAGCCCAGGCAAATCTGCTGCCCCACTCCCCACCCACCCCGGGAAGTGGCTCAGAGCATTCCTGCCACATTCCTGCCGGCAGCACCCCGCCTCTCAGGGTAAGAAAGAGTGGCATTCAGAGAGACGCTAACCAGGCAACATGGACAATGAAAAGGCTCTGCACTGTTTGAAATGGGGATCCTAGAGGCAGACGCCTTCCATCCCAGGATCTCAGAACCTTTGAAACGCTCAGCCTGACACCAAAGCGCTGAGTGAAACCAACCTCAGAGGCAAGGGACAGGAGGTGTGAGTTGCTGAGAAGGAGTAGTCACTTTTCTTCTCCATGACAAACATGTTCCCTGGGGTCCGGAGCCGGGCTTCACTGCCCCTTGCCATGTTCCTGGGCCTGAGTGGCCGCACCTGTAAGTAGCACCTGTCACGGTGTGACGTGTTGGGTTGATTGAAGGCTGAGTGACTGACTCGGTAAAGCCCAGAAAAAGTGCCTGATGCACAGTAAGCACTTGGCTATAAAAAGCTGAGTAATAATTATAACACTAATGTCTCTATAGCATAGTCATTACTACCCGTGCTGTTGACTCTATTCTGTGCCTTCCATGAACAGGCTCTGGTGTGATCAATATAGTAAAATCTCACCTGTTTGGCAGGCATGACTGAAGCCTGGTGTTTGGCTGGCCAGGGCCACGTGATCCACCAGGCTGTGCCCAGAGCTGGAGGGCGTATTAGTCCAGCCCATTCCTACAGGACACCTGATCCTTCTAAGGCAAACCCTTAGCTGGAGCCTCCATCAGCCCGGCTGAGGGTCCTCAGACCTGCACTGCTAAGACTCTTCCCATCCCACCTTTCCTGCCTCTCTCCTGTTTCCAGCTGTCAGACCTGCAGCGCCCTCCCTCCTTCGCAGACACTCCGCCTGTAAATCTCTGCCACTCAAACACCTACCAGACACCCCCAAGCCAGCAAGGCTCCCCGAGTCCCAGTGGCTTGGGGAAGGCCCAGGTAGGCCTCTGCTTCTTGAAGGACCCCCACACACACACCCCAACACAAAAAGCAGTAGCTGCACCTGCTTCCCAGGGTGTCGTGAGGGGCTAACGCATTGCCCCACATACACAGCTTATAGCATGTTAGCTCTTACCATCACTGCTGCCATCACCACAGCCGTCTGCTCCCCAGTTTGCAGCAGGTGGAGCGACTTCTGCGGCGTTCTCTCCCCGAAACTCCCTCTCGAGGTGAGCTGGCCAGACGAGGGTCCCCATAAAGGCAGGGACAGTCCCAGGGCTCTCCCTGAGCAGATCCATTCACTCTTTCAGGGGACTTCCGTGTTCAATGGAAGGGTCACAGACTGAAACAGCTACTGTGAGAGATGTGCATGTGTTGCCACCTGCTGGGTCCTGCGCGTGCATTTTCTCATGTCAGCCTCACAACTCGAGCAGGTGGACACTTGCTGAGGCAGGTGATTGGCCCGACCACCTGGCCAGGTGTGGCAGAGCGGGTGGCCCCAGTGGGTTCTGCCTTCATGCCTGCCCTGCCGAGAAAGAATAGGGCGCTTGCCCCCAAATCCATTCTCTCGGGCAACCAGACGTCTCCTGCACCCACCCTCCCCCTTCATGCCCACTCGCCCCAACCAGGCACGGCAGGCTCACCATCCAGACCCCAAGGAGCAGGCTGGCCCATGGGCTCAGGTTACGGTTGGAAATTCCTGTGAGCAAGGCGCAGTGTGAGGGAGGCAGATAGGCGGACATCTGCGGGGTCACATGCACAGACAGCTCATTGTCGGGAGAAAGCCACATGCCTCACCTCCCAGCTCATCTGATTGGAGTCAGACACAGCCAGATGCAGTCAGGATTGTGTCCCAGAGGCCCCAGGGGACTGGTGGAGGGGAGACACTCAAAGAGGATAAGTCAGGCTCCTAGAGGAACCTGCTTCTGCTGCCCAGGGTGACGAGGTGACAAGCGCTGGTGGGGGTGGGGGGGGGGGCGGAGGTCAGCATTCCCCAGAGATAGAGGCCATGAACCTCTTGAGTTTCGGAAGGAACAAAAGAACACACTCAGACACCCACCACACACCCCCAAGCAAGCAAAGGGGCTCCGAGTCCCAGCGGCCTGGATGAAGGCCCAGAAGGTGGCCCCCGAAGGCTGAAGGAGGAGGTACAGACAGCAGTGGGTGGGGTTCCCAGGAGACCAACAAAGGCTCACACAGCTGCCTCTGACCGAGGCCATTCACAAAGTCACTCTGCCCCCCAGACAGCCTTGGGGTGCTGGCAGCTGACAAGAGAGACTGTCACCCAAAGATGGGCCTGTGTTTCCCTGGAGGAAAAGAAACCTGCCTGAGCTGGCTTCTGGCGGTCTCACCAGAATGAACAGAGCTGTTAGGTGTGACGTTCCCAGCCCCTTAGCAAGAGGGAACTGCCCACAGGGGTCCTGGTGTTTCTGGCTGGCTGCCCCTCTGCCCCCATGGACCTTACCTCCACCTGGAACGCCTCGCCTTCCTTCCTTCCTTCTCATTCCGAAGGATCCCTCCTCCCCTCTCTGCCCTGCTCTACACCCTGGGCACACACGTGTTCCTAGAGACCTTTCTAAGCCAAGTCCAAGGGCCACAGGAGTCACTGGGCTTCCTCCTCTACCTGGGAGCTCAGTACAGAACCCATCACATCCACCCCCTACCCGCTCTGTGACCTTGGACAAGACACGAGCTTCTCTGAGCGACAGTTTCCTCACCTGTAAGATGGGAATAGCAGTACTTAGATCAGAAGCTCGTTATGGGTACACAGAAAAGGCAAAGCCAGAGGCAGAAAGCAGATTAGCGGTTGTCAGAGCTGGGGGAGGGAGGCATGGGGAGTGGCTGCTTCATGGGTCTGGGTTTCTGTTTGGGTGATGAAAGTGTTCTGGAACTAGGGAGTGCTGTTGGTTGCACAACCTTATGAATGAACTGAAAGCCACTGAATTGCACACTTTAAGCAGGCATTACCAGGGGAAATTGTATGTTAGGTGTGTTTTACCATAATAACAAGAAAAAAGATTATAATGAGATGAAGTGAAATGAAACTGTGGAAATGTTGACCACAGATCCTGGTATACTGCAGGATACCAGCAGACTCTCGTTTCCTCCCTTCCTTCAGGACATCACATTGAATTGTACTCAACACACTGCCCCATGCCTGCCCAGGCGGATTGCCTTTCTCTCCAGACCTCTGCTCTGAGATGCTGACAGGATGAAGCCACCTGTTTTTCATAAGGCACAGCCTTCACCATTGGTCCATAAGAGAGAAGGTCAGAGTCTTCCCCCTTCCGACTGGTGACTTTGTTTTCCTGTTTCACTAGCCTGGCTGTACCCCAGGCTTGAATCCTGCCAGGGGGGTGAGGGGGTGGGGGTGGGGGTAAAGGTCAGCTTTGACAGTGAGGCTGAGGACTTCCCCCAGTGTTGCTTTCTCACTGTTTCCACAAAAGCTGTCATTCTGTAAAACTAAAACTGATCATTTGGGGGAAGCATTTTTTCAAGAGTCCCTCATGTTTCTTTACATCTTGTAATCTGGGGCAAGGCCTTGGTTATAGACTATCTTTCCAAGAATGCTTGTATAGCAGTTGGCCCCAGGAGATGGACAGATCTCGTCTCCCTCCAAAGCAGAGGCCAGGTAGGCTTACTGTCCACTACAAAAGATGCGAGTTCCCTAAACTCAGGTTTCCTCTCCTGTAATGCAATTCACAGCTGGCCCTCTGAGGAAATTAGAGGTTGGCACACAAAAATATAGCACATAGCAAGGCTCAGTTAGTATTTCTAACCATTATTACTTGCCTTTGTTAACGAAAAAACTCAATGAAACCTGTAGAGAATTTTGTGAGTTTATTTGAGCCAAACTGTCGACATATGCCGGGAAGCAGAACCTCAATGAATTGAGATAATGCTCCGGAGAATGGGAGTTTACACAGTGTTTTTATAAATTTACCATCAAAAGGAAAACAGGTAAGTGGGTTACATGAAATTCATTGGTGATAGATTAAGGAGGTGGGATAAAGCAAAGCGGGGAAATCCCTGGGATTGGATAAAAAGCAAAATGACGTACAGATACCCAGGTGGGTGCGGGGTCAATTAACATGATAATGAAGGAACTTGTGGTATCTGTCCTGGCGCCCAGCACATTTGGCTCAGTAAAGATCAAAGGTGATTCCTGTCAGGGAAAACACTGGCCCAGGATGTGGCCACCCACCATAACCTGTTTGTAGATAAATATCTACTTTTCAGACCATCTTTGTGATCACTCTAGGTCTCTGAGCCTGTGGGAATGCCATGCAGGCCTCCGCTGAGCCTTTTCAGGCTAGCATGTGGCTCCTTTTGTCCACACACCCCTCTTTTGGTCATAAATCCATCTAAAGGATGCATTGATGACCAATTTTTGTTTGGATAATGGACTCCCAATTTCAATGTCCAACGGTTTCTTTTATGTACATGTCAGCAATGATCTCAGTTCTGGATGGTGAACAAATGGTGACAATGTAGGTCCGACCTTCTTTGGTGTGGTCTTGGGCAACCTGCAGCGACACAGTTGCTGACTGCTAGCGTGGCAATGGGAAAGCATTGTCAGCTTCTTCCATTCCTGGATATATTTCTTTCGGTTGCAGGAAACCTTATGGTCTTGGAGTTGTTTTTTGAAAAATATATATAAACATATTCTCGACCAAAAGTTAATAAAGGAATCTTTTTTATAAATTTTTCTTGGGATTCTTTTTAATTTTTGCCCAAATGATTTTCCTTTGGCTTATTTTGACTTCATGTGCTTTTTATGGGTGTTTTGCTGTTAGCATTATAAATGATGATTAATGTTTAAAGTAAAAAAAATATTTTCTATAGGATATTTTTCCTTACATGGTATTCTTCCACTACCCCCCTTTTTTATTTTATTTAATTATTAGGAGGCTTTTGGAAAATTTTTATAATGCAGTCTATGTAACTATAAATTTTTAATTTTTTTTTACAAAAATATGACTGCTTTAGGTCCATGGCCTGTTAAGCAATTTTACCATGAAATAAGCTACCAATAAAATTGTGGTTGACACTTTAGAAACCACTTTTGTACAATTAAATTTTCTTGAATATTTATTTCAATTAAACTTGACTATTATTTTACTGTCAAATTTAATACTTTAACAACAATTTTGGTTTACACTGTAAAGGATTATTTTGCATCCTTGAGAAAGCCCTGTGCATTCCCTGTGTTAGATATAGCAGCTGCTGTCAGCCAAGTCTTTGCTATCTGGGTTCCAAGCTGAGCTGGGTGAAGTTTCTGTTGCCTGGGTCCTGCCCTGAGCTGGGCATGGGAAGCAGAAAGCAGCCATGGGGGCAGGAGACCTCCCTCAGAAGGGGCGAATGTTCAAGCCCCATGCATTGTTGGGGGGTGGTGAGGATCTGTGCCCCACCTCTGTTGACCCCCAAGCTCTTCCCTGATGGCCCCCCTGTGGCTGTGCCTGTCTTAGGTTGTCCCTCCCTTGAGGGATCTTACCCGTCATTGACTAACCAGCCATTCTTTGGGGCCAAGCAGGGTGATGTGAGGTGCATTTCTGTCTTCTTTGTAGCCTATGCCCCTGTGGCCTCCACGCCCAGCAACTGCCTTAGGATCCCCTCGCCTGCTGGCAGGGCTCCGGCATGATTCACATATTTTGGGGAACCCAAGTTAGATAGATCCATGGTATCAGCCACCTTAAGGCTTCAATCTCAGCATTAACAGAGAGTTCAGGCAACAGTTGCGGATATAGAATGCTCAGGTGCCTTTCCAGGGGGCCCTCCACACAGTGGAGGGGATTAAATCCTTTCATGTCCTTATTAAATTGTTGCCAAACATTCAAAGAATTAATTTGTAAGTTTGTTTGGGATAAATGTACAATATGCTGTTGTAAAATCAAAAATTATTAATGACATTGTAGAATAATATCATGTAAGGATGTTCTTTTGCTCTAGGCAATGGCGATTTAATTTTAAACTGGCTATCACTTTCTTTTTTTGTATAGGCAAAGCCTTACTTCCTTGCCCCACTCAAGTTCTTACTGGATACTATATTAGGCTGGGATTAGCCCATGTAAGGGTTCTTACCCATGAAGGATCAGGAACATAAGTCTGAAATACTTTCCCATTTGCCCCAGGCAATATTACTGTACAGATGATTACTGTTAGCAGGGCAAGAAAGACTTCTTAGGCGTCAGGCATTGGTATCGTCTTCTTTACCATACCCCAGGTGGTCTCCGGGCTGTTTGTTGTCTGGCCAGTTTCTCTTTTGGATCCTTGTTGCAGCTAAATATTGGAAAGATTCTCTAGGAATCTACAAGCATACCCTCTGCCAAAGGTTAATAATGGATCAGGTCCCTTCCATTGTTAGGCTGGAGGGGGGTCCAAGGTTGTTACATGTCTCCGCCAGCTTTCCCGGAATTCCTAACAGGTCAGCTGCCAGACAGGTGGCCACAGACGTGTAGGCTGTGAGGGACCCCTGCAGAGAACTCCCACAACTTGTGCTCCCCCGCCCTCAATGAATAGCTGCATAAAAAGCGCTCCTTGCTCCCTTCCATAGGTCTGACCCCTAGATTTGTGGGTTTCGCCCAGGAGCACAGAATAAATTCTCTTTCTTCAATTTTCCTGACTCTCTCGCTTAGTTTCCTTCTGCGCCGTGAACCTCACATCCACAAACCAGATTCAGTGTCCTTCCAATTAACTAGACTCATAGGTGTCTTTCCATTTAGAAGGCAAACCCCTGTTTTGTAAAAACTGCTGTTTGGAATTCTCTGCTGTTCCTCCTATTCTAAAAAGATAACTTTGCTTTCTAGCCTGCCTTAGTCTGCTTGAATAATGAGGACAATAAACTTAGCTGTCTGACCTTGTAGGCCAGAGACTAGATAAGCCCATACCCTCAATGCCATGCCAGGTGCATTTTTTTTTTTGGATAGAATTGTATCGTTTTCAAGGCTAGCAGCGAGATAACCACTAGCTGCACAGAGGACTGGCTCCTTAATAAAAAGGGAAGTTCTGCTTGTAGGCTTGCTTAGAATTTGAAATCACTTTCTCCAAGCCCATCACAGTGAATAAAATGTAACTCCAAACTCTCCTGCATTGTTTGATTATTCCGGTTCTCTGTAATACCATTAGTATTCCAAGTGAAAGAAAAAATAAATAAATCAATTTTAAAGTAACAATTTTCT